>VDFB02348433.1:0-32071 GCA_007258455.2 Sequoia sempervirens
CACTTGTTTGATCCAATTTATTCTGCTGCTTATCTTTTCTAGTGTATGGTTGATCAAATGGACAACACAAGGTGTCCAAGAGATGTGTGAATAATGTGCCTTAGCTAAAAAGCTAGCTGCTTTAGAATTTTTTGTGTTGTCTGTTATGACTACTAGGCCCTACTTGCTCAACAGCCTTTGAGGATGTCAATAATAAATTGTACATCATTTGTCTACCGGTCACAATCCACAACTTCCAAAAACATTGCCCCTTTGGTGGACATTGCAACCATATTGATCAAAAGCTAATTTTTGGCATCTTTTCATCCATTGGGAACAATCGACACCTTTGTCTTGACCCATAAATCCTTAATGAGTTTCAATGAATCTTCTACAAGTTTCACCCCTTTTACCAATAAGGTGTTCATAAGTTGTGCTCTTGTACCCTTTTGGAGCCTCATTAATCTTACTCACAATTTCTTGCCAGTATGGTGAGTTTCAATGAATCTTCTAGAAGTTTCACCCCTTTTGCTGATAAGGTGTTCATAAGTTGTGCTCTTGTACCCTTTTGGAGCCTCACTAATCTTACTCACCATTTCTTGCTAGTATGGTGAGCAAACAACTTTGAAAGCCAAATCATTTGCATAGATGCATCTTGCAATGTGTTGATCAGCAATCTCTCAAGATTCATTTTGAAATGTCCTTTCCAATGGGCTCTTCATTCTCTTATGTGAAGTGGGCTCTTCTTGATGTATTACTAAAATTGGGTAGCTCCAAAATTTCAAGAAAATATGGGGAAGGAGGGGGCCTCGTTGATCAAGATCCTTTCCTTTTTAAAGGATGACTCGTTCTATGGGCAATTGCTTCTTTTGTTTGTTCTTGCTCTCTGATATATTCCACCACTTTAAATGTTGGCATAGGTGCACCCTTCTTGCATGAGCAAGCTTTGATGCCCTTTCTAGGAATACTGTACAAATGGGATTTCACTTGACTATATGTGCTTGTATATTTCATATCATACCCATTGCAAACCCAAACTTGCCCACCACCACCTGGATACTATTGTAAAGTGTCAACATGTAATACACCTTCTAGGAAATTAAATAGGTCTACTGTGTTGCACAAAAGGTATTTCAATTTCATAGCAAATTAATCAAACATCAGTTCAGATTACATCTCAGATTTGCTCAATAAATAACTGTTCCACATAGATATAGATGCACAGACAATACAAATCAACCAGATCTGATATTGTTACCATAAAATTGTATCACTTAGGAGGATAGCATAATCATTTTGTATAAACCAACTGATTGATCTTGCACAAATTCAATCAGTTTTGCTATGCTCCTGTGTGCATGTAAGTTTGGAAATGCTACGTGGCAGCTTGATAGTTACCAGTTGTGAGAACCCTCTTGCTTTTTAAAACCAAAGCAGGGGCTTGGGGGTAGAGCTCCTAGTGGGGTTGAGGGACAGTGGCCTTGGCGTGTTCCTTGTCATGGTACAGGGTAGGATTGAGGTCCCCACCACCAAGCCCTAATTAAGGCCTTAAAGATGACATGAACCTTTAGAATTGTGAGTTTTTGAAGATTTTGTCATTGTGTTGAAGGAGAGAGATAGAAGAAAAAGTTGTGAAAAATGACTGTTTTGATGCTTTTCTAGCCGCACAGTAGTTTTTTTTGTGTTGACAAGTGAATTTCTTTGTTGAACATGTGAGTTTTAGCAAATTTGCTTGCTAGTGACATGTTGAGAAATTGGGAAAAACTCATAGCTCAGCTTACTCACATGTAGCTCAGCCAAGGATTTTTTCGCAAGAACTTATGAGCTTGCAAGTTTTTGAACTATTGGAATAGCATTCCAATGCTTTGGAACCTTCAATGATCAATCTTCAGCACTATTTGTGTAATGACAATCAAGATTGAAAATTTAGCAAGTGTATTTGGTTTATCTTTTACATTCAAAATGAAGTAAATGACTTTGTTTTAGTGTTTTAATGTTTCAAGTGTTTAGTGTCACTTTTAGGGTTAGGGCTCATGTTGTTAGGTTGAATAGTCAACCTTCTAGTCAAAAAAAGAAAAACAAAGTGAAATTGCCATAGGGTTTGCCCTAGGTTTGCTATGTCCTACAAAACAGACCTGGATATACTTGGGTTTGTTGCAGAGCGAACCTGGCTGAATCTAGGTCTGTTTTGTAGCAGCTTGTCTGGATCCATAGGGTAACCAGATTGAGAACAAATTGGACTTGGATTTGGGGGTTTCCTTGAGTGAACTGGTAACATAGGGAAGTTTGACATATATCGATATCTTTATGGTAGCAAAAAAAATTGGGAAATAGAATATGGATTGGCCGATGTGCTGGTGACAAAGATGTCTAATATTTTGTTCAAGTTGTTTCTTTTTGGAATTGATAATCAATTATGAAAGAAAAAGCAGGTTACAATATGAGTTCACAAGACCAAGGTATGGGCAGCCATGACAAAAAGACAAGAGTGTCAAGTCAACTGAAGAAGATTAACTGATTATAACCCAGCATACATAACCACAAAAAGGGCCTCGTTCTGAGTCTGAGCAGTAGCATTTAGCCATTATTATTACAATTTTCACTATAGTTGTCAAATGTCAATTTGAAAGTCCCCACAGGTGGTGAGAAAGCAGAAATATTATCATCCTCCCTAACCACCTCCAGGTCAGCACCATCAGAACATGTATATTTCTTTTTGAGACCCATATTTTCTAGGAGATCTTCAAACTTATAGTTTTTGTTATACTTTTCTTGAAATTGCATATATTGCTTGTTGTCTGGCATCATGCGGCCAGTACTTAGCAAATTTTATTTGCGATCTCTTAATACAAGTTTATCCTTCATCCATGAGTTCCAAGAACTTGTCTTTAGATATCTCAATCGTCATAGTAATCTGCATCACAGCATGATAAAGCACGAGTCTTCTAGAAGACTCCATAAGGTGTCTCCTCTTGTCTTGAAAAATATCCCCATTTCTCAATTTCCACAGGAGCCAAAGAATCTTAGTGATGAAAGACAAGCCAAAAGGAATTGCATTTACTATTAAGCCCTTGAACATAGCCAAATAGGATTTCATACCAAGAAAAGTTATCTCTATTATCCTAGCACTTAAGATCAGATAAAAAGGATCAAATACTTTTGGCAAAGTCACAACTATAAAAGATATGGTCAACAGATTCAGGCACATTACAAAAATTACAGTTCCTCTGAATAGGGTTAGATTTAAAACATTTCATACCCACATCCAAGCTTTTAGTAAAAGAAGCCATTTAAAACAAGCTTTTTTTGGTTCAAGAAGTCCAGGCCAATAATCACTAAATTTTTTACCCCATTGACTAGGACTAAGCTCAAGATTCCAGCTCCTGTTCACATGATCAGTGATCTCCTGGGAATCAGTTAACATTTTATAGATGCTTTTGGTGTTGATCTTCAAGAAGGCAGATCCATCCATCCACAAAAACTTCCCATATATTTCAAAATCAAATTAGATATTTAATGGGGAAGTTAATCTTACAACAAGCCTTTTTAAGCACAGAGTAAGTTCTTTTCTGGGAATGAGGCAACCCAAACTTCTCGTTAAGCCCTTGTCAGTCTATCAGGTAAGCCCCATCAAGAATGTCATTAAACTCGGTAACCCCATTGCTACTCAGCACTTAGCAGTGCATCTTTGTAAGAGAGCAAGAGGTTTATTATTCCACTGGAGATTCCATCACACAAACCTAAAGCTACAAATCTTGTTATCCTCTTTATTATAAGCATTGCAACCTTTAACTTGACTTTTCACAACTTTCCAAGCTTTCCAAACACTTATAAACACATTAGAGCCAGAGGGAGTCACAAAGAACCTACCAAAGAGGATGTCATGGGGATGGAGCCCTTTCTACTGTTTAACTCTTTTCGGAACAGCATTTGGGTATTATTTTTAATAAAGATTTTCCAAGGTTCTTCTTCAGTAAAGGCATTAATTATCCATTTTGCCGCAATTTCAACACCTTGGATCTTCAAAACCTTTAAGCCAAGACCTCCTTGCTTTTTATCCATATAACACCATTGCCAATTAATTGCAATTCTCTTCTTATTAACTTTCTCATCAGACTAGAGGAAGTTCTTAATGATTTTTTGAATATCATTAATCTGATAACTACTGAAGAGCCAGACAAAAAACATAGTAAATAGTGTAGGAGGATATAATTTTTGACAAACCTGAAATCTGCTTGCTATTGACAGGTATTGTCTGTTCCCCTTGGAGAACTTTTTGTCTATTTTATCATAAATCCAGTTCCACATGTCCTTAAGAGACGGACTAATGGAAAAAGGTATACCCAGATATCTGACCTGTTTATTAGGACCCCCCCATGTAAGGTTATGTTTGCTAAACCACTCTGAATGAGTGTCTTGTTAGTTGAGCAGAGTAGATTTACTCTGAGAGATCTTAGCACCAAAAGCCATACAAAAGAGCTCAAGGCTTTTCATCATATTATCAAAATTGTTCTCTTCCATTTCCATAAAAAATGCAGATAATTTGCAAATTATATTCAATAAATTGTTATTATTGGAAGAATAAGCCCTTTGACCTTCTCACTAGCACTACTAGTTCTCAATAAGTATTATAGCGCATCAAAAGCAATCACAAACAACTCAGGAGCAAGAGGGAAGCCTTGCCTAATTGGTCTCTGTAGGGAGAAAGGCTCTGTGAGGGATCCATTAACATCAGTTTGTGTAGAAGCTTCATTAAATAAGACCTTGATCATGTTACAAAAATTAGGGCGGAACCCAAAGGCCTCCAATTTCATATTAATGAATGTTCATTAAACCCTGTCATAAGCTTTCTCAAAATCCAACAGAAGCATGCCAACATTTTGAGCAGTGTTCTTAGCCTCATTCATTGCCAACCAACTGGTAATCAGCTTTTCTAGAATAATCTTCCTTTAATGAGTCTAGTTTGAGTAGCATTAATGAACTTAGGAAGAATATCAGTAAGTCCGAGAGTTAGCATTTTACCAAAAAAATTATATGAGACATTAAGGAACATAATTGGTCTCCGGTTCTTTATTTGACTCTTGTCACCCTCTTCGAGAAGGAGTTTTATGATGGCTTTGTTAATATCCTTCCCCAAAGAGCTTTTATCAATAGCTTCTTTGTAGATCAACAACAAATCATCAGCAATCCAATCAATATTCTTTTTATAGAACTTAGCAGGCAGCCCATCTATACCAAGAGACTTACCATTATTGAAAGTTTGAATAGCTCTAATGATTTCCTCCGTGCTAATGACATTGTTCAAAATGTTGGAATCATCCTTACTAATTTTACTAGGTATAATTTTCATACAAAGCTCTTGGGCTTCTTTAGAATCATTGTTATTGTCCTCAGAATAGAAGAGCCTTTGATAAAACTTTCTGAACTCCTCTTTAACATTGTTGACATTACTAATCTGAGACTTGTCAATCTAGATAGGGCCAATCTCTTCTTTTTTATTTTTAGATTTGAGATAGTTAAAAAAGAATTTAGAATCCTTGTCCCCTTCTTTCAACCAATTCAATTTGGCCCTAATTTTCAACCCCTTGAGCCTTAAGAGTTTGCACACATCTCAATTGATACTTAATATCAACCATCCTAGTAATCAAGGTCTCATTATTTGGATCACACTGCAAGAGCCCTTCAGTAGCACAGAGGTCCTCATGGAGGTTACTTTAAGTTCTTCTCCCATCCAGATTGTTTGAAAAAAAGACTTTCTAGCTATTAACATTAAAGTTCCACTTCTTATTATGGGAGGAATTATTGAGAAGATTCTTATTGATCTCACTTAATGTGAAAATTCCATCATTACAATCTTAAATATTAAGCAACTTAATGTTGAGCTTGAATAGATTTCTTTCCTTCATATAATCTTTAAACTGTTGTCTTGAATTAAAATTTTAGCCTCAATAGGATGATGATCTGATATGGAGCAAGGATGGGCTTTAACTCTTTTGGCACTATGCATTGGTTCAAACTTGAAATAGCTTTGGTGGGCAGGACATAGAATCTATCAAGCTTGCAATAAATTCTTTTGCCATCTTTTTGGCTATTACACCATGTATACCAGATATCATCGCTATTCTTCTTACCTTTCTCCAGGGGGCCAACTAGGTGTAAATTCCTTTTCACTCTGTTCCAAAAAAATTGCTGATTACCCATTTCCATCTCTATACCTTGACTCTTGTCCTCTTCAGCTCTATCATATTGAAGTCTCCACCAATAATCCAAGGGATTTTGAGGTGCGTGCTCATCCATTTCCAAGTGTCAATTCTGTCCTTATAGTAATTGGCTGCATAAATTGAGCATAGACCATATTCAAAATTATCTTTTTACAAAGTAACCAAAGCTCCCGTTACATTGTGAACACCTAGAGTCCGTAATAGAGCTATCCTACTTGTAATTGATTAAGATGGTAGTGCCCCCTTGCCCTTTATCATGATTAGTAGAGACTTGAATAGCATCTTACTATATAATTTTTCAAATTGGTTTCTAATTGAAACCCTACTGTCTTGATTTCTTGCAAGGGTAGGAAGTCAAGAAGGTTCCTCTTATTGCAAACACTTCTAATAATGCATTTTCTATCGGGGAACTCAAGACCCTTGAAATTCAAACTAATGTAATTCTGGCTCATCATGATTAGGTGAAGAGATAGATGGTTTTTTGATTCTTGTATAATCTATCAAAACATTTTGGAATTTTCTCTTCTTTTTCTGTTCTTTTGGCCACTATCTTCTCTACTAGCTTTCTTTTTTTCTTATCATCTTTTTTTCCCCCTTGTTTATCAACATCCATCCCTTTATCTACCTCATTGATAAATAAGGGATTGTCCCAATTTAAAATCACATTCTCACTATCCTCCTTCAATAAATCCTTCTTGGATAGGTCATTTGTCCCTCCCTTTGGCACTATTGAGAGGGAAGTAATTGACTGAGAATTGGTATTATCAAGATTCTTTTTCTCCCTATTAGCTCAAAGTTTTGCTTTTATTTTATCCAAAACAAGTTCTTGAGCATTTTTTTTGTGTTCAACATCTTTATCAACAATTTTTATTTCTAGTTCCCTCTTCGAATCACTTACTTTGTGAGTGACTTCTTCTTCAATGACATGGCTATCACCATCTATAGTTCCTCCTTGTTAACACAGTCTTCCTTTTCATTATGTTCTAATTCTTTATGGTTGTTTTCACTGTTAGCTATTCTTAGATTTTTCCTTGAATTTTGGTTTAAAGTTCTTATTACTACTCTTAATTTTAGGATAGTCTCTTTTTTTGATAACCTTCATTTTTGCACAAAAAACAAGCATTGGACCCTTCCAACAGTTCAATATGTAGGTCACAATATACCTACCCATATTGATTTCCAATTTATCAAGGAAATTTACTCTAGGAAGGAGTGACATCAGAACTGTCCATCGAAATGTGGCAAGGTGGATTTAGTTTCTTCTATCTGGAGGACCTTGCCCATAGGTTGCAATATACTGGGAATAAAAGCCCAAATTGAGGGGGCAAATTTTTGACAGTAACCCATCTAGGAACAGTGCATGCTAAAACTTTTTCATTTAAAATCTCCAGAGACCAAGACACAACCTTGAAAATAGACTTACCAACATTCCAATATTCCTTACTTCGGGTTCTTTTTTGCATATTATGATTTTTTAAGAAAATCACAAACCTTTTTGCACCATTCTACAGAATGAAATATACAGACCTAATTTCTTGCCCCAGAAATTCAAAAGCCAGTCATTAAAAAGCTTATGTGAGGAGAGACTCTCTATCCATGGCAGCAAAGAAAACAGCTACATTTTAAAGCCTATTTTCCTCTTTATAAACAACATTATACATGTCTAGATTAGGTTGCATTAGGAGAGTACCAGGGGGAGGACAAACCTTAGAGTTTTCTCCTGCTTGTTCATCATCCAAGAAGCCTCCTGCATCCTTTGCAGCGCCCTTGACTTCAAACCTCACTCCTTTTGGCGCTTCCACTGGTTTCTCGCTACTAAGAGCCTCCCTGTAGGATTTACTGGCTCCTATGGAACTTTAAATAACTTTTTCATCTGATTCCAAATCATTATCTCTGCCTTCCTCCATTAATTCACATGCTACAACATTAACTGCCCCAGGAGGTACCATAAGGCCAGAGGATTAAATAAAACTTAATTATCAATTCAAAAAGACAAGTGAAAATCAAGGTCTATGCAATCCAACCCAACCCAAACCTAACAAAGCAAACCAAAACAAACAAAAACACCAAAATGACCACACCTAACACTTGCATGAAATAGAAAAGAGGATATAAACTTCATATGTGGTGAAGAACACTAATCAGAGTCAATTTCAGAAGATGGAGCAGCTCAAGATTGAAAATGGAGAATGATTGTTCGTCTTCTCCCTCAACCTCAGAGCTCCTCCTTCCACCAAGATCTCCTTGTTCCTGTTCTCCTGTTTAAGTTGGTTCTTAAATTAATATATGATATTTTTTTTGTTTATTTTAGGGAACCTCATGTGAATAGCATTCCAGTTGCTTTGTAACCTTCAATGATCAATCTTTAGCTCTATTTGTGTAATGACAAGCAAGAATGAAAGTTTAGCAAGTGTATTTGGTTTGTGTCTTTTGCATTCAAAATGAGGTAAATGAGCTTGTTTTAGTGGTTCAAAGTGTTTAGTGTCACTTTTAGGGCGAGGACTCATGTTCTGAGGTGGAATAGTCAACCTTTTAAGTCAAAAAAAAAGAAGAAGTGTAATTGCTGTAGGGTTTGCCCTAGGTTTTCTATGTCCTGCAAAATGGACTGGATTTATTTGGGTCCACTGCAGAATGAACTCGGCTGAATCTAGGTCTGTTCTGCAGGAGTTTGGCTGGATCCATAGGGTAACCAGATCAAGAACAAACTGGACCTGGATCTGGTGTTTTTATGAGCAAACTGGTAACATAGGGAAGTTTGACATATATTGTTATCTCCATGTTCGCAAAAAAAAAACCTGGAAATAGAACATGAATCGGCGGATGTGCTGGTATCAAAGATGGCTAATATTTTGTTTAAGGCGTTTCTTAAAATAATTTGCAGTATTTTTTTGTTTATTTCAGGAAACCTCATGTGAATATTGGAACCATTGGACATGTTGACCATGGGAAAACGACTTTGACAGCTGCAATTACAAAGGTTTGAAAATTACAATTTAGCTTTAGTATTTATTATTTTAAATTTCCATGTGTTGTTCTTCGGAGAATTTTATGGGGTGTCTTTTCCTATTTCTTATCACACTCAATTTCCAGCAGTTGTAATTTTAGCTGTGTAATCAATTCTTTATTAGCATTTCTAATCCTAGCAGCTTAGCAAGGTCAATCATTATATTGAAGGAAGTGTGATGTCTGTGATGTTTTTTTTTTCTGGGCAGGTTTTGGCAGAAGAAGGTAAAGCTAAGGCAGTTGCTTTTGACGAGATTGACAAGGCTCCAGAGGAGAAAGCCCGAGGAATTACCATTGCAACGGTCAGCACTTTTCTACAATTGTGATGTTTTATTAAAGAACAGATGTTTGGTTTGATCACTTACAATCTGTTGAAATATTTTAGTGGCTTAATATGGTACATGTTAAGAATCTGCACTCTCCTCTTGATAAGCATTTGCTGTAATTATTGGTTTAGTTTTGGACATCTACATCTGTTTTCTGGACTGCAGCCTTAGTTATCTTTTCAATTAGTTTGTCTGTATACGGCTTCTAGGTTTATGCCTTGTTCTTCTATCTAACACTAGTTTTCTGCATTTTGAATGTAGGTTTTTGAAATTGCCTATGATGTTTAGGCTTTCTGCTGAATATGTGTATCTTATTTTGTGTTATGCCTGTTTACTTTCAGGCACATGTCGAGTATGAAACAATGAAGCGACATTATGCACATGTAGATTGCCCTGGACATGCAGACTATGTGAAAGTAAGATCAATGTATTTAAATATCTTCTTTTAAATATGAACCAAATCATCTAATCATGAGAAAGTTAGTGAGTTATGCTGAGGAAGACTTGAGAGCATTACTGTAGTTGTGCTGAAAGATCTAATCATATATGTAGTAATTGCATGTTGTGAAAACAAATTCTTGAAAAGCTGCAAAATATGAAAACTAATTCTTGAAAAGCTACAAGTTTCATGTACTCTTTCTTACTTTTTGTATATGCATACATCTAAGCTTGTTCATCGCATGGATGGTATTCAAGCATTTTGAGACCTTTTTTAATTTTTCATTGATTAGTAAGATTCAACAGTTGAGTATTTTTAAAACATGGGAACCTTTGCCATCTGGTGTGGGAGGTGCCCAGTTTTGATCGATATTGCAGAATTCGAAACCTTTCAAGTACACACTCACAACTGTGGTTTTCATTTTAAAGTTAATTCCACAATTGTTTTTTGGCAAGATCTCTGCAAGTTTCTTAAGAGAGTCTTCTGGCATTAAGATAACCTTTTTTTTTTCCCTCTACATCTTGGTGTCTTACTGAACATTATTTACCGAGCAAATTTTTATTCATACTCATAGATGCTTCCTTATTAAAGCAATCCCTTCATATCTTATATTGGATCTACTATTGTAATTAGCTGAAATAAAATCTTTTTATATGAATGTATAGTTATACAGATGTTCTCCTAA
This sequence comes from Sequoia sempervirens, assembly GCA_007258455.2. NCBI lineage: Eukaryota > Viridiplantae > Streptophyta > Pinopsida > Cupressales > Cupressaceae > Sequoia > Sequoia sempervirens. Next base: position 10,654 of record VDFB02348433.1, read on the forward strand.
TATTTGTTTAAATTAGGTTATTTGAAGATCACAGATTCTTTCAAATTTCTACCAACCAATGACTTATCATACTGCACGAAAATACTGTGTTGTCTACACATGGATGGAAATCGATAATGACTGAAATTTTTGTCCAGTTATGATTAAGTGTGATGCTGTTAATTGGCTTTATATCATTCAGAACTTTAAGGTTAACTGTCTGGTGAAAACTTCCAATTACATGGATGCCATCCCTTAATGTTTATGTAATGGATGGCACTATAGAATTTTTTCCCAGTTGAAGGAAATAGTAGAGTCTACCATCACATCTGCAATGAAATGTTTTGTAGTCCTTGAAAATGTTTTGGATTCTCTTGAGATGCTAACCTTTCTTGGAATGGTCCTGAAACATCGATGTGTTTCTGGGAAGGGCTGGGGATTTCTGTTCATTTATTTTTATGCTGATTATGCACAAAATATTAATATATATTTTTTGATACGTAAATAAGGGAAGTCAGTCCCTCTCCCTTTATATTAACATCTGAAAGAAAGCATATATGTAGTTCAGATACAAAATCTTGCCTTAAACAGGCTCAAAACAGGACATAGACACAACCTTTGTCCAACTACATTGAGATATAAAACTACACACACAACTCTCTTTTCACCATACCAGATTACTCCCCACGAATGGACTAGAGACAAAAAGGTGGGGCATACAACAGTATAACAAAGGAAACTGAACGCCAACTCTAATGGCTACAGCATCTTGATTTGGAAAGTCACAGCCACCGTCACAGCCCAATGCTCCATCATCAAGACCCCTGGTTATGAGATATCCAGCATACGTCCCTTGCATCGGCATTTTCACATCTCTCCAAGTCCTAGCCATCCAGTCTCAATCCTGAAGAGGAGGAAAGGGGAAGGATTTCTTGAGAGCAGAAAAAATCAAACTCTTGCAGGTCCCCTTTCCTCTCTCCTTCAGTGACTAAAGTATGAATTTTCTCAACCTGGTCCTCCAAAATGATGAATAGACTTAAATCTAGACGAGCAGAGAAGCTAGTGGCTGTGCATAGTGCTCTTTGACTTCAGGATCGTCAGACCCCGAGTATTGGTGGACTCCAGCTTTACGTTGGGATATTGATCCCGAAGATGTGGCCCAGGTTGATGAGGAGGAGACACCAAAGGGATTGGTTGGGATTCCGTTGGAGGAGGTGGACCATTGCAGTAGCAGTGACTCAAAGGAGGACTCTGATTTTGATGCAGTGTTGGGAGATGTAGATTAGGGGCAGCAGTGTACTTTGTATTTTTGTATTTTGATTTTCATATCATAATTGAAAGTAAAGCTATATGGCAGCAGTGTAGTCTTTGGGCATTTTGTTATAAGTTTATAAATTTTTTAATATCACATGCATATTGACAATGAAATCTGAATTCTGAATGCATATTGAGTATTGACAATGAATTCTAAACACAAATGTTATATGTTAGGGTTCTATAATGTATATATGCATCCTTTATCCATGTTTTCATATGAATATTTAAAATTTCCCTATATTTTATATAGCCATCCCTTTTGCTGTCCCCAAATTTGACTTGAAAAATCGGGGACTTAGGGATGCGTCCCGCCGCCCCTTGCCATCCCCGTTCCAGAAACTCGGAGTAACACTGATCTATGTTAAATTTGTACATCGCGATTGCAATTTGATGCATTGTGTATTTTTGATTAGTCTTATTATTAAAAAAGTTCTTATGGTTTTCAATCATGTAATATCTTTTTTTCTCTCAACCTTGCTCTTCACTATCCTGTTCATCAAAGTTTGGGGACATCTCTATCCATCCTCTAGCCTTCATTCAATGTCTTCAAAACTTCTTGAAAAATAACAATGATGCCAAACAAAATTTCATATATACAGCAAGAATAATTATATTTATGATGTAAAGATAAAATTTCAGTAAACATCTGCAAATTTAATCATATCCATGTCATTTTAATAGTCAAAACTAGTAAACGATATATGCTTTGAATTCAATGTTTACAGAAGTAGATACTATACATCTTTTTTTTTTCTGATTTTTTTTTGATGTTTTAAAAATGTTTTTGATTATCCTCCCAGGACAAAAAAGGTGCCTTTCTTTGCCAAAACTTATCCCCCAAGAATTCTACCATCTTTGGGAAATAGTCTTAAAATGGAATAGTAAACTTTACCATCAAGAATGATACTTTGGATATGTGTTGCAATTTCTTGAGGCATTTTTGTTTGCTGTCACTTTTCGGAGACATTGCAGGGAGTGTCACACTTCTAGTAACTCAGATTTGATCTGAACATGACACCCTAAACACAGATTTTGAAGCTTTTCTTAGTTAAGTTGTTGCTTGTACAACTTAGCCCTGGTTAAGCTTTTGACAATTTGTTTCCTCTGGAATAAGAGTTGAAAGGCTCCTTTTCTAATTGCTTGCTAGTTAATCATTTACATTTGGGGACTTGCACTAGTGAATAAATTCAGTTAAGCAAATTTACAAAGTCTAAGGATTTTGCATGTAACAGACTTTTTATTGTCAAATATTTTGGACAATGCCCCTGGGATGTGTGGGGCCATGGCACAAGATCTTTACATGGTTCCTGTAGGAAACAAATTTTGTGGTAGATGTATATAAATTATGTTTTTTTTAATGAACCAAAATCAAAGGATGTTGAGTAATCTTTCCCATTAGCAACTTGTAAGATGTGAAAATTGTTCAGTTCTGCTTGATTGGTGATGATGCCGGTAGTGTTCCATTCAATGAGACAAATTGAGGAGAATTAGCATAGGCAATTTGAGATATTTCAGGGTTGTGTGTTCTGACATATTATTCATTTGTTATTTTCTTTAATGTAAAACAATTCTTTTTGCATCTTGGTCTCTGCTGATTTCGTGTAACTAATTTTATGTACTAAATGAATTTGGGAAAAGAACATGATTACGGGAGCAGCTCAAATGGATGGTGGTATTCTTGTTGTGTCTGCGCCTGATGGACCCATGCCCCAGACAAAGGAGCACATCTTGCTTGCCCGCCAGGTTTTCTTGAGTTATATGATTTGCACATTTTGGTTTCCCTTCTTTGTCATAAATACACACTTTTATCAAAGGGTTGTGCTACTTAAGCTTGGTTGATTGATTTTGGTTGGGACATAAAAGTTAATGACTTGTCCATATTTGTTAATTCTTGAGGTAGGTAGGAGTACCATCTTTGGTATGCTTTCTGAACAAGGTTGATGTTGTGGATGATGAAGAGCTACTGGAGCTTGTAGAAATGGAACTTCGTGGTATGTACTAATACTTGTTGAGGCTTCCACCTTTCTGTTGTAGTTTATGGCTTTCATTGTTTAAAACATACTGATAAGGTGAATTGTTACAACTGTGGCAGAGTTGCTTAGCTTCTACAAGTTCCCAGGTGATGATATTCCTATCATCAGGGGTTCTGCATTGTCAGCTTTACAGGGTACTAATGAAGAAATAGGGAAGAAAGCAATTTTGAAATTGATGGAAGCAGTGGATGAGTACATTCCAGAACCAAAGCGAGTTCTTGACAAACCATTCCTTATGCCCATAGAAGATGTTTTTTCCATTCAGGTGCTTTTCTTCTAGTATATTGCAGCTGCAGCATCCTATCTGTTACTACTCCTACAATCTGCACTTTTATTTATGAGATATATTATCAGGACAGCTGTAGTTTCACATGCTTCCAAAATAGTCTTGGGAAATGACAGTCTGTCTGTCAGAGTTCCAAAACCATTTGGTTGCTGCAGGAAATGATTTTCTCATGGCATGCATTTGCAGTGTGAAACCACTCTCTGTTATTGTGGATTTTCTTTATGGTCATATGTAATAGCCAATGCATGTGTGCCTAATTGCATTGCCTGACTTCTGACGTTTTGCTCCAGCTCGGCAGTAATTACACTAGTTCTACTGCGCTATGCATTTTATATATTAGGAGTAATTTTGATCTCATGATACAAACTGGATTTTTGCTGTCCAGTTTGTATTTTGTATATGCATGTACATATCATTTGCACTATCCACATTTAATCATTCTTGATTTGCATACAGCGACATTATTTTTTTCAATATGTTATCTCAATTTTTAAATTTGTGCTTCTTTGTTTTTTACTATCTTTGTATGCATGGCTAATATGTGTTCCACTTTTGGTCTCCATATACTATATTTTGTGTGAGATTTTAATATTTGATTCTGCTATTTGACTTAAATGAACAGATGTTTCTCTTTGTTTTTAACTTTATTATGTCCATCATTTATCCCAGGGTCGTGGAACAGTGGTGACTGGACGTGTTGAGCAGGGAACTATTAAAGTTGGAGAGGATGTTGAAGTGCTAGGACTGAAAGAGGTAGGCATCTGTATGGGTGTGAGGATTGTGTGAGCTTTTCCACAATTATTTACAGTTTGCTTTTTGAAACAGGGTCCTCCAACAAAGAGTACTGTTACTGGTGTGGAGATGTTTAAGAAAATACTTGACCGAGGCGAGGTATGCTGTTCTAATGAATGACTGTATATTTCATTTGGTTGGTTTTATTTCATTTGAAAGCAGATGATGATTAAGAGAGGACTGTTACAGGCTGGAGATAATGTGGGTCTCCTTATGCGTGGCCTGAAGCGTGATGATGTCTTCCGAGGGCAGGTGATTATTCGAGGCAGATTGGTTTTCTTTGGGAACTAGTTGCATAGGGCAACCTCTCTGATGCCTTTGTGACAATTAATGCAGGTTGTTTGTAAGCCAGGTACAGTTAAAACACACAAGAAGTTTGAGGCAGAGATATATGTACTTACAAAGGATGAAGGTGGCCGCCATACGGCCTTTTTCTCCAATTATAAGCCACAATTCTATTTGAGGACAGCAGATGTGACTGGTAAAGTTGAGTTACCAGAGAATGTTAAGATGGTCATGCCCGGCGACAATGTTACTGCAGTTTTTGAACTTATATCACCTGTAGCAATTGAACCTGGTATGTTAAGTATGCTTTGGTATGATTTTGATGGCATTTAAATAAAAAGCTTAAGCATTAAGATGATTTTTGTCTCACTTATAAATTTGTGTAGGACAACGGTTTGCTCTAAGGGAAGGAGGGCGGACTGTTGGTGCAGGGGTTATCTCAAAAGTCTTCAGTTAGAAAATAGGAAGGATAGATTTTTGTTCTCATACTAAAGTGAGAGAAATTTTGAAGGAAACAGCCGCTCAAATATTAGGTAGGATGGCTCCTGAAATATAACATTTTGGCAATAAGTCTTATTATAACAATGAAGAGAAATTTTGTTTCTCATGATTTTCTTTTTATGTTTAATCTAATTGTTTGAAGATTTGCCCGATTCTTTACAAGTTTGCCAAACTCAACTTTGAACCACAGCTAAATGACTCTAGATTTACAAGGACAGTTCTGGACTGTTGGGATTGTCAAAAGTGCGAGTTATGTGCCTCAGTTGAAAATGTTCAGGATTAAAGAACATTTTTTCTTTCTTTACTGGCTTACATTGGAAATTGTTTTATGAAATTGGTTTATATAGGTGCGGATGAGGCAAAGGTTCATCTTTGTACTGGTTAAAGAATTGTGTGAAGATGCATTTTGGTATTGACTTAAGTAAAAGGAACTCTTAGGGATGGGATAAATTCCAAAAGAAGTGAGATCTGTCTTTTTCTCTTCTTTGTGCCAAGGAGGAGTTGAACTAAGCTAGATTTCCAGTTCATTGCCAGCATTTTTGTGCCATAGTCATGATTCCAAGTTTGTGACCAGTTTGTATAGTCAGGATTTTAAGTTTATGACCGGAGTGTTGGGTTGTTGGGATAAGAAGTTGTACCATAAGATGATTATGTATTTTCTTTCACCATGTAATTTTTAATTGGTTTGGTTTTCATTTGTTGCATAGGATTTCTCGTGGAGAAATAGTCTCACTACATTTTTCTTATACGGATAATGTTGCATAGTTGATATATGGAAATCAATTATTTAGCACCAGCTAGATTTTAAAAGTTGATGTACTAAATGTTGAGATGATGTATGTGATATCTTCACCACAACGATCAGGTATATTGCAGTGCTATGCTGAGGACACTATTCATTTAAGTGCGGATGATCTATACTGCCATTATATAGTACCATTTGTAGTCATTAGATAACATGATTTAACGATCTATAAGCTTGTATTATATAATATAATTCTTAGTCATTACATAGAAATCCATCTCATGGCGCACCTTGCCAGTGACTAGTACTTGTAATTGAGCCTCTCTACTCTCACACGCATGCGAGCATGCTCCCCAACCCTTGTATATGCATAAGCCTAATTCTGCCTCCTTGGGTATCACTTTCCATTTGGGTATAGTTACTTGAAATGGATGAGAAAACCTTTATGTCAAATTCTCGGAGAGGCTAATATTAGAATTACCTATCCAAATATTTGTAGTACTAAGTCCATAGCTAGCAAGCCCACTTTATTGTGATTTCAGGGTTCACTAAAATATGAGCATCAATCGTGGTTGGATAATTCTCAGATTTTTTGGCTATTTCAAGAGAGAAATAGCTACTGGAGGAAATGTTAACAGAGGTTAATTAGCTGGTCTAGATCTGCAAATTATTCTATATTGTTCATAAATAGAATGGTAGGGAGTGCATATGTTTATATATTATTTGCAGGGATTACGAAAGACAATGTAGTTAGTGATAACGAATTAGAACAGATAGTCAATTAATGAGCAAGAGCTTTAAATGTTTTAAGAAAGCATGTTTTATAATGTGCAAAATTGTGCCTTCTATCATTGTATGTTAGTTAAATTTAGAAAGGAAACTTTTTATCTTTCAATGAATAGCATATAACCAGGGGTACTATTTTATTGCAAAATCTTGATATTATATATCCGATCATAATAACTACAAGCAGTTAAGTTTGTATATTATATGCGAGTGATGGAATAACTTTAGCGTCCAGTGGTCGTAAATGGTCTTGTAGACTGTTTACATGTGCAGAATATCGATTACAACTTCCATTTGATTACGAATAAAAATATGATAAGATTTTGTCAAGTTATGCATGTACTAGGCTAGGACTGCAGATATTTCTGAAATTGACTTGTGCCTTTGTGTAGTAGTGTAGTTCAAAACAAGATATTTTCTCTTTTATAAATGGCATATAAAAACAACACTTCAAATTTATTGAAAAGATACAGTAAAAATAAACATTAAGATTTTTATATAATTAGGGTTAGGGTTAGCACTAGGGTTAAAGATTTAGAATTAGGTTTAAGGCTAGGGCTATGATTAGTGTTGGGGTTAAGGTTAGAGCCAAGATAAGGGTTAGGGTTGATGATAGGTTTTGGGTTGGATTAGGGTTAGGGTTATGATTAAAGATAGAATTAGGGTTAGGGTAAGGGTTATAATTAGAGATAGAATTAGGGTTAGGGTTAAGGTTAGGGTTAAGATTATAGTTAAGGTTATGGTTACAATTAGAGATAGAGTTAAGGTAGGTTTAGGGTTAGGATCACATTTAGTGCCAAGGTTAGGGTTGGGGTTAAGTTTAACATATAAGATTAGGGTTAGGGTAAAGATTAGGATTATGGTTACAATTAGAGATAGAATTAGGGTTAAGGATATGGTTAGGGTTAGAGTTAGAGATAAAATTAAAGTTAGATTTAGGTTTAGGATTATAGTTACTATTAAGGTTAGGGTTAGAATTATAGTTAGAGTTAGTGTTAGGGTTAGAATGAGGATTAGGTCTAGGGTTGGTGTTAGGGTTAGTGTTAGAGATAGATTTAGAGTTAGGGTTGAGTGTTAGAGATAGGCTTAGGCATAGCGTTATGGTTATGGTTAGAGTTATAATTAGTGTTAAAAGTAGGTATAGGTATAGGGTTAGGGTTATAATTAGAGTTTGGATTAGGATTACAATTAGAATTAGGATTAGTTTAAAATTAAGATTAGGGTTAGTGTTAGATATCAAATTAGTTAGATTGTGAATGTTAGGTTTAGGTTTAGAATTAGAGTTAGGGTTAGGGTTAGAGTTAGAATTAGTGTTAGTGTTTGTGTTAGGGTTAGGGTTAGGGTTAAAGATAGAGTTAGGGTTGGGGTTAGCAATGGTGTCAATGTTAAGATTAGGGTTAGGGTTAATGTTAAGGTTAGATTTACAATAAGTGTTAAGAGTTAGGTTTAGGTTTAGGGTTAGGATTAAAATTAGGGTTTAACTCTAATCCTAATTGAACCTTAACCTTAGTTGAACACTAACTTTTACTCTAATTGAGCTCTAACCTTAATCTTAATTGAACCCTAAACCTAACCTTGATCATGTCCCTAATTGAACCCTAACTCTAATTTCACCCTAAATGCAATTGAACCTTAATCGTAACTTTGAACCCTAATTGAATTGTAACTCTAATTGAACCTTAATCATAACACTAACACTAACCCTTACACTAATAAAATCTTAACTCTAATCCTAAACTTAATTGAACCCTAACCTTAACCCTAACCTTAATTGAACCCCAAAGCTAACCTTAACTTCAAGCTTTATTGTAGAACCCTAACACTAACCTAAATTGAATCTTAATTGAACCCTCATCTTAACCCTTATTAAACCCTAAACCTAACCCTAACCCTAATTGTACATTAACTTTAAATGAACTCTAACCCTAACCCTAACCCTAACCCTAACCCTAACCCTAACCCTAATCTTGATTGAACTCTAACCCTAATTGAACACTAGCCCTAACTTTGAACCCTAATTAAATTCTAATTGTAATTGAATCCTAACCCTAATTGAAACCTAGCTCTAACCTTAATTGACCATTAACCCTAATCATATAATCCTTATTAAACCCTAACCCAAATTGAATTCTAATCTTAACTCTAATTGAACACTAATCCTAATTTTACTCTAACCATAACTCTAATTAAACCCTAACCTCAATTGAAGCTTAATCCTAATTGAACCCTAATTAAACCATAACCCTAATTTAACTTTAATCTTAATTGTGAACCCAAATTTAATCCCAATCCTAATTGAACCCTTGTCAAATCCTAATTGTAACCCTAATCCTAACCTTAACTCCAAGTTTTATTGTAGAATCCTAACCTCTCTATGTGGACACTAACCTTAATTAAAATCTAACCCTAACTCTAATCATAACCCTTATTAAACCGTAAGCTTAGTTCTAATTGAACACTAACCTTAATTGAACCTAACCCTAACCATAGCCCAAATTAAACATTAACCTTAAGCGACCAATATTAAACCCTAACCCTAATTGGTCGCTTATTGAATCTTAAGCCTAACCCTAACCTTCACAATGACTATGCTGATGTAAAGAGTGCTTACCCTCAGTCAGACAGAGACAAAATACATAAAAATAATGATAAATTGACAAGTGTTGCAAATTACTAAGATATGCTTTCCTTGATGGATTGAAGTCATTGTACTAAATCTCATTCAAGGAGAATTGGTTGTTTGATTGAAAATCTTGCAAGTGCTAGTACTCACAAATAAATGAACATAAAACATGTATAAACTCTCATATGAATTTGATGCATTACAAACATGAATCTTGATTGATAATAAGTGTTGTAAAACTTTGCTAATTTTTCTCTTGATTGCTTTTTGGGATGCTCAATTGATATTCAAATTGCCTAGGATTGCATTTAGACTTTAAATAGTGAAAAAGACTTGTATTTATATGCATTAATTCATTTTCCCATAAAATTAATTACCAAAATATGATAAATGAAATTAGATTTGTAAATGTTAAAATGCCGATAATGACATATTTACAATTAGGCCAAAATAGGCTGGACAAGGGCGGTGGTTCCCTAGTCCAAACCTATTTTGGGGCTTTTTTGTGTCATTCAATAAATATTAAATGATATTTTTTCAAATTTCATTCCAATTTCTCACAAATGACCATAAAAAAGGGCAATTTAAAAACATAATTAGGTCCAAGAACATAGGGGGAGCAAAACCTAATGTGAAATTGTTAGGGATACCAATTTACAATGCTACAAACCCTAACCGTAACCCTAAGTGAACACTAACCCTAATTGAACCCTCACTCTAACTCTAATTAAACCTTAACCTTAATACAAAACCTAATTGAACCCTAATCTTAAGCCTAAACCTAATTGAACCCTAACCCTAATTAAATTATAATCCTAATTAAATCCTAACCTTAACAATAATTGTACCCTAACCTTAACAATAATCGTAATTGTACCATATACCTAACCCTTATTGAACCCTAATTGTAATCCTAATTGAACCCTAATCCTAATTGAATCCTAATGCTAATTAAATCGTAAACCTAATATATTCTATAAAATATTCACTTGAACGCTTAGTTACATTAAATCTCATTATGAAATCATTCTAAATTGCTATTAAGAAGAGATTTAAAATATAAGTCGGTAAAACTAATGTATAAAACAAAGCATTACCTAATGTATATTCATAAAATTCAACCATCTCAATGGAATTGCTTGATTTGACTTTTAACTTCAAAAGATCAAAAAATTTAATATAGTGAAATGAATTTGAATAAATTAATCGACTTATGTATGACATCCTTAATAGAAAAGAAAGCATGTTGTTGCTTATTGTATAGTAAAGCCTCTTTTTAGTGTGCTTCCAAAATTAAATTCTCTTGGTCAAAATTTTGCCTCTCAATGAACTTTGGATTAGTTTAGCTCTTACAAAATTCTTTGGGGGATTAAATTACTAAAATTTGAAGAGTAGGAGTAACATAATATTTTTAACAAATTTAATAGAGAAAAAAGATGTTTAGATTTTCTCTTTGCATTGGTCCAAATTGCAACAATCTTCACAGTGTTTGCTTCATATTTACAAAGGTTTCTCCAATTTTAATCTTCACTTCTTGAAGGTTGTTGTATTTTATGATTCTTCAATTCACACTAGTTAGATTGCCTCCACGTTTACTGCAATCGTGTAATAATGACAATAGTATAAAATTGTTAATCAAAAGCCATGGGGTATGGACACGTAAAAAAACAAGACAAAACTTGTCATGTCTTTGATTATGAGGATGAATCAAATTTATGTTAAAAATCACACACTACTTTCTTATACATTTAATGTACTGCACTAAATACTTTATTTGGTTATTGTAAATCTAATGTACACTTTTTAAGTTCCAACACATAGAATTCCTTCAATTTTATTGGAGATGGAAAATAATACAAAAGACATTTAAAAATTTCTTAATTTAAAAATACAATATAAATACTTCTTTCAAATTACAAACCCTTTAATTTTATAATCTAAAATCACAAAAGCAAATGAGATGCTACAATATATTATAAAATATAAGAAGGAATTACTATTGTGTTTTGGGAAATAAACAAATATTCATAATGCATAACCATTTCCTCCTCTAGACATCATAACCCCTCTAACCACTTCTCTAAGGCAATGCATTTTCTTCTTCTTACAATAACTGAAAGATTAGTTGTTTCGTCTCATGGCATGAATGTTTTGGAGAGAAACCAAAAGCCTCATCGTCTCAGCACAATTTCTTTTCTTTAGCAGGTCAAAAGAAAACTGGACAATAGCCAGGTTCACAACCTGTGAAAGCAATCTACTTAGCCCACAGAGAAAGAAAGTGGCGAGGTAGAGATCTGTCTTGTGCAGAGGAGTTCTTAATAACCATGAAGCTCATTGTCCACTTGGAGAAGCCCTTCCTTTGCATTCGCTCACTAATAGCCATGAGGGGGGATAATATGGAGGACGAGAACAACTGGGGTAGAGAGTTGGGGAAATGTCAGGACAAATCATAGCGGTCCAGGTCCTTGTCTCCTATCAAAATTCCCTTGCAACCATGATAATAACTAAAATCCACCAAAATTTTCAAGCACTGTTCAAACACTATAAACTTCACTAATATGATTATTCAAGAAAGCATCAAACTTTATCATATTAGAACATTACTCCATTATACCCTGAAATATGTGAGAAGCTCACTCTAAATCTTGGTCATTCGAAAACTAAAGGAATAACCCATATCTTTTAGAGAGAACACACCGCTCTTCCACTACTATGTGTTACATTCTCACGTCTTATGGTTTCCTTCACATGCCTTAAGTTACCTTCTAACATATTACCTTTTTAGTTGCAGATTTCAGATTTCAACCACTAGTAAATGGACAGTGTAGACAACTCTTGCAAGACCATTTTAACTTCCATGCTCTCAACCGTCACCTGCATGTCAATTTTTATGTTAGGAGTTATTGTTTACACCAGGTCTGTGCTACCACTGTAAGAACGTCTCTTGGTGTAATTATGGTTTCCTTCACATGCCTTAAGTTACCTTCTAACATATTACCTTTTTAGTTGCAGATTTCAAATTTCAACCGTTAGTAAATGGACAACACAAACCACTCTTCCAAGACCATTTCAACTTCCATGCTTTCAACCGTCACTTGCACATCAATTTTTATGTTAGGAGTTATCATTTACACTAGGTTTGTGCTACCACTGTAAGAACGCCTCTCGGTGTAATACTTATAATGAAGTGCTTTTGCAACTATGATTACATGAGTATCTACCAATGATGAAACGCAAACAAAATTATTATTAATGATTACTTAGGAATAAAAATACGTGGTAATGAAAGGACTTTGACAACTTTAGTTGGACATGAGGAGGATGCTCCCTTGGAATTTAAAATAAATAAATAAATATTTAATCATTCTCATATTTATTTATAAAGATTTACATGATTTTATCATGATGGACCCACTGACAACATATTTATCAAATATATTTGATAGTGGGATTTTTATTTTATTTTAAAGCTTTAATTTTGTAATGTGATATAGTGGTTTGAAAGTATTACCCTTCGGGAATTTTGAACAAAGCTTCTATATAATATATAGCTGACTTCACAAATGGGTGGTGTTTATTTTTTGATATTGAATAAGTATTCTTTGTGATCTAATGGCACAAAGGCCACTTAAAAATTTATCATTAGCAAGTAAACATGTGAAAAGAGTTATTAGTTAATAAGATTTTGAGAAGGATTTTATAGGAGGGAAGGGTCGATAATTCTAGATGTGCTAAAATGGTGCAAAGGTAAGGGGGAGATAAATGGCTTTTTGAGGTGAGTGCTAAAAGATTGAGGAATAAGCTGTAACTATGTGCAAAAATTATATACAAGGGCACATCAACTATTATTGAGATGGGGGAGCCCTCTAGCATGATATTGAATCTCATTTTAACATTGAGAGATTTCACTTAAGGTGAAGGTGGTCATGTATAAAATATCTATGTAGGAATGATTTGAAAGGGACTAGCTAGATAACATAGTTGATTAGTACCTATTGAAGCATAATCAAAAGGGCTTCTAGGACCCTAGTGGACATTGAAGCAGAGTTCTTAGGAGAGGATTCAAATCTTGAACCCTTAGTAGAAGAGAAATTTTGTGCATATTTTAAAGATATTGAAAAGAAGTTGTGTTGAAAAGAGAAGCTTGTGGGACCTTATGCAATATTTTGTTGGTACTTGTGTGAGAGGGAACCTAGAGTAACTCATGAGAAGATCAAGAAGATTCAATAATCATGATAGCTCCATAGAGTAATCCAAACCAATAATATCAAAATAACCTATTGCTACAATAGTTTCCCCCATGATTATACATACCACCATTCCAATAGTTTTTATAATGACTATTCTAAATAATATCTACAGCATAAAAATGAAGCAATAGCATGTTACCATGTTGAAATATGTTAAATAGAGGATGATTGATTATTAAGGAATAAAAAATATGTTTTAGGGACCTTGTAGCTAAGATTCCTTTCCTAAAAAAACTTGACCAACACAAGGAATGGCTAACATGATAGTCGATTTTTATAATTAAATGACAAGCAATTTGTCATTTGTATGTGTGCAAGAAATATTTCATAGGTAATCATCATGTACTCTAATTCCCTTGGATGGGTTGAGATAACATAAAGCTATAAAATAGGTGTAATCTTGTCACATATTTGGCTTGATACCATGCGACGTTTGTTAAGCAATCTACCCAAGACCAAAATACCTTAAAATTAATTACAATAACCTATTTTTTTTCAAAATTTCTCTCTTTATTGACACTAAATCCTTTCTAGTGAATGCTTGTTGCTTCACATAATTTGGGGCTTGGTTTGGGGTTTGAGACCTATATAATGGTGGCATTTTTTCTCTAGATTGTATTGTAGGCTCCTGTGACAACTCCAACTTCTCATGGTAGCATTTTTGGACCTTGCTGTATAGGAGTGAATTTGCACCCCCTATGCAAATTCCCCTTTTTGCCTTCTCCACTTTAGAAAACCAAGTTCAGAGGCTTAATTCCACCTAAGCCTGATGCTTTTGTCACACTTGGCACCTGTTTTGAGCATTAGTGGAGGTGTTTCTATCGGGGACTCTCGCGTGGCGCGTAGACATCCCTAGCAGATTCTTGTGGTTGAACCCGCAAATGCATTACACTTCTCATTGGGAGTCAAGTTGTAACACCCTCTTCAACCAACCAACCCGAATATGGCCGTTTTTCTTCATCTCTCCTTCATATTCACTCCTTCAACAAGTATTTCATCTTCTAAGCATTCAATCCAACTTCTTCACTTCATTCACAAGCTCACTTTCATACTCTTACACTCACTCTCAAACTTTCTAGCAACACTTTTGCACCTCATTGCAACAAATACATCACTCCATCACTTTGGTAGAGAAATTTGGGGAAAAATACCATTGCAGCAAAGGCTTGAGTACTCTCATTTTCTCCCCCAAGCAGCCTTGAGTGCTCTTGGTGGAAGTGGTAAGCTTCCCTTTCCTCTCTTCTATCACTTGGTTGAGTAAGTACCTTTATTGTTTTGTAGTGCTTTAGTGCTCTTTACTACTTTGTTTTCTTTATCTCGCTTTCTTGGCTGTTCGTGGAGGTGGAAACACCTAAACGGGGGTCTGACTGAGGTAGGCCCCTATACAACCACCCAACATTTTTCTCTCTTCTGTGTAGGTGTACACGATTTCGAGGAGCTAGTTGGCGAATAGACTCTTCTACGAAATCATCTTCGTCACCCTAGCCTTAATATATTTACTTTATCACATTCGTTTGTACTTCTCATATTTCATAGTGTTGTTTTGCTCTTTTAGAAGTCGCTAGCTAGGCTGCTAGCTTGTTTTATGATAGTTCACGTTGTACTTTCGGTCCTCTGGTCATACAGACGCCAATGCAACTGAGAGATGCAAGTGCGCCACGCTGTTGTCCCAAAATTGTGCTGTCGTCCTCGGACAGAGAGCTATCCAAGATACAGTGTTGAGCTTGAAAACCAGCTCACCTAGCCTCATTTCGAATCTTTGGATTGTAGGACTTTATAGTCCTCATTATTCTCGTCCCACATATCCTAATACCCCGTTTAGTTGAGGTAAGTTAGGGTAGCCTTCCGCATCTTGGCCCTCCGTGACCTGGAGCCTTGCATGTGGTGGTCACCCTCTCTTACATTTTTGGTGAACCCGACGTGAACCAATGTCTGTTCATTTGTTGGTGTTGAGACCTCTCTCGTGTACCTCGTGACTATTGTGTTCCTAAGTGTTGTGAAGGTTTATGAGCATCACAACCCAGTCCACAACTTCTAGGTATATCGTTAGGAGAAGTATACAACACCTCCCAATGGAAAGGACTAAGGTCTCTATTGGGTTATCTATAGGCCTTTTCTCTGGTCCTGCCGTTAGTGTAGCCGTGTAGGAGCAACTGTTGAGGAATGAGATAGGATTTGTTGATGAGACCAATCACATTCCCACTCCCCCTGCATCTCCTACACCGTCGTCGGTAGACGAGTATGAGGCCGTTTAGATCCCTACAAAATATGTCTCTACCCTCACTAAAGGGTTGGGCAACTTAGAAAATCACTTGGAAAAAAATCTAAAGATGGCTAGAGTCGCTTGGGTTGTTAGTGAGTTAAAACATATGATGGAAAAAGATCGAACATGCATAGAGTTTTTGACTAGCCTCCTTGGTCTCGCTGATGCGTGTGCTCCTTCGAACAATCCTATCTTTGTACAAGGATCCGCTTTCGAAGAGCATGAGTGACAGTTAGGAGTATTGATGCCTCCCATGTTCATTTACATGGCCAATGCGGTCCCCTCTATTAATATCCCTTTTGTCTTTGAACAACCCGAAACTATCGAAGTAAATAGGGTCCCTTTGTGCTTTAGCTTCACTCCCCTATCACCTCTAGTGCTGGTGGAGGCAATTCCGGTGGAGGTCATGGCGGTGGCTCTGGTGGTGGCTCCAATAGTGGTTCTAGTGGAGGTCACACTGGTGGCAGTTCTGGAGGTGGTTCTAGAGGAGGTTCCTCTGGCCTTCTATCTTCTAATGACCCCATTTTGAACACTCTTCTTTAGAAAATGGGTAAGATGTAGAGCCAGTTAGTGAGTCTTTCCCAAGCCTTTGCTCAGCCTATCTTCCAACCCTTCTTCTGACACAGTCCATTGTTAGTTGCGATCTTAAACATCCCTTCCCTTAAGGAATGGAAATCCCTAAGTTTGAAAATTATGGCGGTAAAGGTGATCCACAGACACATGTGTCTTAACGCCCTGTGCACAAACTTCTTCCATCATGACGCATTGATGGCCAAACTGTTTCCCGGATCTCTCAAGGACACAACGCTCAAGTGGTACTGTTCCTTGCTTGACAATTCCATTTTCTCGTTCGACCAACTCACAAACCAATTCCTTAGAAAATTTCAAGCAAACATTGGGCCGAAGATGACCTTTTCGGATCTCGTCCGATGTAAACAAGGAGATAACGAAAAAATCATCGATTTTATAGCACGCTATTAAGTACTCCTTTCACAAATCTCGTATCAGCTGCTCGATTCTAACGTGTAGAAGGTGTTCATAGGGAACTTACAAAGGCCTTGGCAAGAGAAGTTCACCCTTATGAAATACCCTTCTTTCGCACACTTATGTGCAACCTTATGAGAGTACTGACATACGGTTGTTCAGTTCAGGGGATCCTCCTTGCACTCCCATTCTGAGGGAAAGTCCATCGCATCCATCTTTGGGAAAGGTAAGACCGTTATGAATGTAGTTTCCGTTGCTGATGACAACGACATTAGACGTAACCGAAAGTTCACAAAGTTATTAGAATCTTGTTCTTCTATCTTGCAGAAGCTGTTGAAGGATAAGATCAAAACCTTGCCGAGTCCTAAGCTTGTTAAAAAACCTTACCCTAATTGGTAGGATGTGAGTACTTATTGTCAGTACCATCGAGTTAATGGGCATGATACCGAACGCTGTATGCGGCTACATCATGAGATACAAGACCACATTGAGGACGGTACTATTTGTCTCGATGGGAGTAAACAAAATGCTAACAAATCAATGATGAAAGATAATATAAATTGAAGATAGACCCGTTTCCGTCACACTCTGTTAACATGATTGTAGATCCCATTGATTCTGCTACTAAACCTGGGGCCTATGTTAACATAGTCACGGTGATTTCCACTGCTCCACTTGCACCCGGTTCACCAGACATAACATTCACATCATAAGACTTTCCCTTAAACAATAAACCCTCACCTCTCTACATTCCCACTCGCATCAATGGTAACATTATGACAGGAGTCTTGATAGACCCCACGAGCCGTGTGAATGTTATCATGGAGGAAACATTAGTATTAAATTCGTTACAGAGGGAAGAATATGAATAAACAAAATCTACCATTCGTACACACGATGGTATGTGCCTTAAACCTTATGACTCGATAACTTTGTCCATCCTGGTTGGACCCAGGGCTATTGACACAGTCTTCGATGTTATCTTTGGATCTATTTAGGCTGAAGCTAGGCATACCTTGGTTAGCTTCCATGAATGGAATCGCCTCCGTTATTCACAAATGTTTAAAATTCTCCCATGAAGATGTCATGCATGACATTGGATATCAACCCTTGGTGTCCCGCGATGGATATACGTTGGATCACTTTTGGCCCTCCCCAGTTGGTCCATTTCCTTTGAGAATGAGCCTACTTTACAAGAATTGTGTAAAGTATAAAATTGGGGGCCAAGGATAGCCAAAATTGACCCTTCCTGTAATAAAACAATCAGCTGCCTCCTCTTCCCGAGAGGAGAAGGAGAAGCTTGTAAGGACTACTCCCTCTTCCCAGAAAGGAAAGGAGAAGTCCATGCTGACTCCCTCTCCTTCCCGTAAAGGTAAAGAGAAGGTTTCCTTCTCCCGGACTACCTCGTCCTCTCCCCTTTCTTGGGAAGAGTATTGGATGAGTTAGCTCAGTGGCTATCTGTTGAGTCTGATGATTCCTCCTTAGCGTAGGCCTAAGCTTAGAATCACAAATCTCCCTAATGAATACCCCAGACCGTGGTACTACTTATATGGCAGAAAGAAGGGTTCCCGAAGGGAATTCAATCTACAGTCTCCTATCGCTCCTGCTCCTAAGACAACGAATGGGAAGAGGCCCACTACCGAGGATCTTGAGCCGAATCCCCCTGCTACTCCTCAACTTGTTCCTCCCACTCCTGTTCAGGAATCCGTCTCTTCGTCAGAAACGACTGTAGTGGATGTTCCCATGGTTGAGTAGGAGCCTTCTGTTCCTTCGCAGCCTCCAACCTCTAGCTCAAAGAGTCGTAGAAACCGCCTTGCGCGTGAGTGCAAGTGTTGATGGAAGGCTCTCTTGGTTGAGCAGGCCGCTTTGCAAGGGAAGAAGGAAGAAGCAACCACCCCTACTTCAGGGCCTCTTGCAGTGTTGCCCTCTTCCCTTCTACTTCTCTTCGGTCTAGTCCTACATTGCTTTCGGCTTTCGTTGCGAGTATGAATGCAGCTAACCCCAAGGGGGTACAGGTGTTCATCGCTCCTTCAGTGGAGCCACCTTTGCTGATGTTTGTTCCAGATATCCAGCCTTTCCCAAAGTCGGTGGATATGATTAATACTTCGGTTGTATCCGCTGCGGTTCTTTCCTCCTCTTCCTTTGCACCTCTAGCCTCATTTGTGGGGAGTTCATTTCCTTCGACGAAGCAAAATGTGGAGGGTGGTCCTTCTAGCATTGAAGGATGTAAGAGGAGCCCACATTCTCCACAAGGTGTCCCCACCTTGACTTATTTTGTCTTGGTGACAGAACCAGTACCAGCTTCTCCTGAGTTTGTCACTGCTCCCGAGTCATTCGGCGAGCCTAGCAGTGAATCTCGAGTGCAGCTTGCTCCGTCCACTGAAGTTAGACACGATGCTCCTATGGGGTGCATGTTTAACTCTGTGGATGAAGTCTCGGCCTTGTCAATGATCTTCACAAAGTCGCTGACCTTAGCTTCATAAGAGCTCGATAAAGAAGACCTTGCATGACCTTCTTCCTTAGCCCTTTTTGTAGGAGGGCCGGATGCTTCCCCTCTAAACATCCCAACACTACAGGCTCATCCTCCTTCCCCCTACGATGACCTAGAGTGGGAAGTGGATGACCTCTTGGTTGATCAGTGTTAGGAGACCTCTTCTTGATCTTTTGTGTGTATGTGTGTTTTGTGATGTGTTCCCTTGTGATCATGCTATGTGTGCCTGGATGACCCTCATCACCCCAATTGGTGCTTGGATATAGGTGTGGTTTTTGTGTTGTAAACCTTCTTCTATTTGTATCATCATTCTTTCATGTTTG
The DNA here is from genome assembly GCA_007258455.2 of Sequoia sempervirens. Taxonomy (NCBI): domain Eukaryota; kingdom Viridiplantae; phylum Streptophyta; class Pinopsida; order Cupressales; family Cupressaceae; genus Sequoia; species Sequoia sempervirens. Next base: position 30,312 of record VDFB02348433.1, read on the forward strand.
TGATTGATTTTTGATAAATTGGGGACGATGCAAAGTGTTGGGGGCATTTAGATTTCCCTTCCATGTTGACCCAATTTTTTTTATTTTACTTTGTTTTCTGTGCATTCTTCCTGATTTGGTTGGGGATTGATGATATTTTGCCTTGCACCGTAGTTACCTATTATTCCTATGAGCTCAGACAGATCTGACCCCGCTAAACCAGATCCCCCTATGCCTTTTGTTCGTGTTGTCTTCTCTCTTTTGCTTTCTCTTTATCTTTCTCTCTTCTTTTCTTGAGTTGTCCCTCTCCTGTGCAACAACACTTTTATTCAACATTTTGATTTTAAAAAAGCGTGCTCGTTGCCAACGAATCCTTTCTCGAAGATCTTCACAAACCTTTCTTCAAAATCACATTCGCAACTTGGAACCTTAATGAAACATGTTTCCTTCATCACGAGTTTGTAAAGAAATGACTGGAAACCTTCCTCCGAAGTGGGAACAACTTTGACCTTCCCCTTGAGTGGGGGCATATTCTTCCTTTTGAATTCCTTGATGAAGTGAACATCTTTCAAAAGGATTCCTTGATGATGGATTGCTTTGAGAAAGAAAACATCTTCTTTCGAATTGTGCGTCCCTTGAGTGGACCCCCTTCTTCATGGCGGGTTCCCGAGGGATCCCCTTTGAAAGATCTTATCTTGAGTGAAATCATTTGTGTCTAGCTTGGGGGTAGCCTGACTAGACCTCACTTTTCAAACAACGCATCCCTTGAGTGGACCCCTCTCCTTTTGAAGGGTTCTCGAGGGACCCCTTTGAAAGTATTCCAAATTATTGACGATCCGTGCGACTGTCTGCTTAACTTGCCTATGTGGCCGCTTCCTGACTCTGCCGAGTCTGCTTTCTCAGGTTTCCTCCATGTGAGAGATCTTGGGGGATACCTTCCTCAGGAATAAGAGCCTGTAGGGCACTTCCTTTGGGTTTCCTCCGTGCTGGAGTTTTTGGGGGATACCTTCCTTGTAAGTCTGTGGGCTTGTAAGGCATTTGCTTCACATGATATCCTCCATGCTAGAGTTTTTGGGGGACACCTTCCTTGCAGGTCTGCAGGCCTATAAGATGCTTTCTTTCTTCAACTTCATAGTTCCAAGTAGCTATGAAGTCCTTCGCTTGTCCTGCACCTTTAGGATTTCTAGATCATGGTCTACTTCCTCGACGGTTCAGGTATACATTTCAAACCTTGCTCCTTCCTTGATCTACTTTATTGAGCACTCATCAGTACTTGTGCTCGCTAAAGTGGGGGGAAAATGTATAGGAGTGAATTTTCACCCCCTATACAAATTCCCCTTTCTTCCTTCTCCACTTTAGAAAACCAAGTTCAAAGGCTTAATTCCACCTAAGCTCGTTGCTTTGTTCACACTTGGTGCTTGTTTTGAGCGTCAGTGGAGGAATTTTTGTCGGGATGCTCGCACGACACACTTATGTCCCAGGTAGATTCCTATGGCTGAACGTGCAGAGGTGTTACACTTCTCATTGGGAGTCAAGTTGTAACGCCCTCTTTGGCCGACTGACCCAAATGTGGCTATTTTTCTTCATCTCTCCTTCATATTCACTCCTTCAACAAACATTTCATCCTCTAAGAATTCAATCCAACTTCTTCACTTCATTCACAAGCTCACTTTCTTACTCTTACATTCACTCTCAAGCTTTCTAGCAACACTTTTGCACCTCATTGCAACAAATACATCACTCCATCACTTCGGTAGAGAAAGTTGGGGATAAAAACCATT
>VDFB02348434.1:0-45025 GCA_007258455.2 Sequoia sempervirens
TCACGACCTCCACGTTTATGGGCTATGCATTTGAGTGGAATGTGGGCCTATGGTAGTCATTTAAGAGTGGAAGAAAAAGAAAAAGGAAAGACAAATTGTGATTGTGTTGTTAGTGCTGAATTTCTTCATGAAATTGAGAATAAATTTTATGTTGGATTCATCCAAGAAATTATTCAAGTGGATTTTGGTGAAAATAGTCCTATATTGTTAAAATGTAAGTGGATCCGACCATCTGCAGTGCAATTTGATGAGTATGGATTTATGCGTGCAATGGAAATGAAGCATTTTTATCGAGGAGATAGATGGAGTGGTAATGAACCCTCTTTAAATTAATAATCATTTATAATTGATTATGTAAGAAGCCTAGGTTGGTCATATATTCATTCAGAAACATAGTCTCGTTTGAGGCGAAAAATTCATAGAAGTTGTTGATGTAATGTCTGATGGGCAATATGTTAATTTACAAGAACATTCGAAGAAGTGGATGAAGATGTAATGTCTGATGGGCAATATGTTAATTTACAAGAACATTCGAAGAAGTGGATGAAGATAATGAGGGACTATTTGAAGAAGAGAATTTGATTACCAATGAAGAAATTGGGAGAGATAATGTATTGCATATCACAAATGAGGATGAGGAAGAAAATCAAGTAGATGTAGACATGAGTGATTAGGATTTTGATCTTGCTGGAAATGCAGATGATTATTGATGAGCCCCATTTTATGACCTTTTATGTAAGACTTTTATGTTGTTTTAAGATTGTTTTATGTTTTAAGAACATGGACCTTCAAACTAATACCTATTTCAAAGCTTTAATGTTGAACAAAGTTGCTATATGAATGCAATATGAATATGTTTTCATATAAAAATGAGGATGCAATATGAATATGTTTTCATATATGAATGCAATATGAATATGTTTTCATATATAAATGTTGTATGCAATATGAATGCAATATAAATATGTATACCATCATTGCTTTACTTTAACAATGATCTTTTCTTGACAGCTCCTTTGGACTATTTACTGCTTTTATATATGTTCTTTATCACTGTCATTGTTCTAGCATCCTTTATAAAATCCATCATTGAAGCATTGTCAAACATTGTTTCTATGTTTTCTTTTACACTTTTTTACTAAAATAGCATTGTCTTCCCTACATATGGCATTATCTTTAGCCCTATTTTGTAATATTATTGTATACCATTGCCTTGTGAACTGCTTTGACATTGACTGCTCACTGCCATGAAAGTATTTCTCATTGTTGTCTTCATTTCTTGGATATTTCACCCACTATGGCACTCGTTTCCTCACTGATATGGTATTTTGTTCTCTATTCCTTCACTGTTTATAACAACAGTATACAATCCTTTATGATTGATCACTATTTTTTGTCAATGCTCAAGGCATCAATCAGTGATTCCCCATTGCAATAGAAGCATTTCCTTATTATATCCCCACTATTTTGGCATTACATGATGCTCACATCCTTTGTTGTCTTCACATTATTTTTAACAGTGATATCACTGTTATCAGCATTTGTGCTTCTAACTTTATGCACTAGAAATCACTGTCTCATATGTATCTATATATATTGTAAGGTCATTGCTTTTTGCTTTGATCAAATGTTCTTCACTGTTTTGCATATATCTTGAAGTCCACTATTGATTGACTACTTAGTCCTCAAATCATGGTGTTCCTTACTTGTAACTCACTATCCACTCCAACATATTTGTTATTTTTCATGAAATCCACCCCTTCATGAATGTATCTAGATGTCATGAACAAATTATTACGTAACAGAACAATAAAAGTAAGAATCACCAAATACAATAGACATTTCTTAGTGATGATGTTATCACCTAAGAAAAGCATTGGTTTAGTTGTACAAAATGGTTGCCATGCTACAAGTTCATGTCCAATTAAAATTGGTAATATAGATTTTTTATTGAACCATGAATGAAAACATTATTGCTAAAGATTTGATGGATTGATTCAAATACATTGCTAAGTTTTTTATGCAACTGACATTTTTGCAGGGCACCATTATTTAATATCCATTGACTTAAATACCCACAACATCTAATGACTGTTGTTGTTTACAGTGCTTTAGACTTCGTACATGTTTTAATGGCTGTTCATTAAAATTGAGACCTCATAAACTTGTATTTATGCAATTTCTGTTACGGTTAATTATCTTTGTATCAAGTTGCTAATTTATACATTATTGTTTTTTTGGACATCAAGAAATGAAGAAAAAGAATTTAAGGCGCAAATTAGATGATAGTGATCACAATGTTGAAATTCCAGTGATAGATTATGAGCGCTTTCATGAAGAACATGTAGCCAAGAATAATAAATATTTATCACATCTTGGTTTGACAAACAGGCAAGTTGTAAATCCACTAAGTAGTATATTATTTGTTTAATACTATTTAATGAAATTTTATAGGCAAGAGCTTTATGTATATAAGACATGATATGATATTTTTTTGTTTTACAGGAAATAAAAAGAGAGTAGAGAAAATGCAGAGAAAAAACAAAAAGAAAGTAAAGATATAGTGTTGTCAGCTCGTAGAACCCAACACTTTTGTGATTCAACAAATGTAGTTGGTGAAAAAAATAGTTGTGATGAAGTGAAATATGGAAAGACCACTACTAATCTACCTACTCATGCCACACGTGATGTGGCCAAGGATCATGAAGTTCCAGTTAATCAAAGTCATGAAGAGAGTCTGCTTGCATCTAATGTGTCTAAGAGTGCACCTGTCACATCTACAACTTTTAATGGAATTAGTAGATCAGCCATAAATATTTGTAGTGGTGAAACAAAAGATGTGCCTACTTATGTTAAAAGACAAAGATTGAGTCAAGATTTATACATATCTACAAAGAGGATGCAAAAGAAAGAATATTAGAAGGGAAGAAGCCATTCTTGGTTGAGGTATCAAGAGATGGTGAATCCATTGGGAAAAATGCTACAAGGTGAGCCTCTGAGTTGGGCGTAAGATGTAGGGCCCATTTGGATATCTACAAATAAAATTTTGCAAAGCAAGATCCACGAAATGTGGAATATGTTATACAAAAAATGGAAAATTCCTTTGACACTGTTGGTGGAAAAATCTCTAGAAAATATTACAAGCACAAGATGAGACTTCTGATGAACAGTTTTAGATACAATTGTAGAAAAACAATCATGGAGGGAAAAGAGACGTTAGACTCCACTCTATCTCCCAAATAGTGGGAGGAATTGAAAGAAAGTATGTGTTCCAAAGAATATTTGACAAAGAGTAATAGAGGCAAGAGAGTAAGAGATAATGTGAGGACTGAATATACATTTGGCCAAGGTGGGTTGCAGGCCAAAATGGACAAATGTGGAGTTAGTGTATGGATTTTTGGTTCAATTTCATTGTGTTATTTATTTCAATTTTTAATTGAACTGACTATATGTTGAAATTGACATTGTATTTTAGGTGGAAAACAATAATAGAGAAGCAAGTGTAGAAGATGTTGTCAATTATATGGCAGCACTAGATCATACTAAATCTAATACTAGTATCAAGAGGAAATCTAGTTCATCAATAGAGATTTCACAGCCATCTGTTGAACGCCCAGTAAGAGCCTCTCCAAATCATGTCAACTCAAATGAAGAGTACTAATATATAATGATTTGCTTAAACTATCTCACTAAGAAAGTTTCGCAATTGGTTGCCTCTATTAAGCCTATAGTTTATGCATGGAATGACCATAATTCCACGGGTTCAGATTAGGTAAGAAGCTATCCCTCAATATTTTGATTCTCAACTATATCATCTTTATATTGTATTCTAAAGATGTCTACAAATTACTCTCGTGATCTCCAGACAAAGTATTATGATCATATCATAAATGATTTCCACAACATGCCTTTATAAAATTACTCTCATGATCTCCAGACAAAGTATTACGATCATATATAGAATAGTGAATCTATGAAATTTTTCCTTTTGTTTCATTGAAATCCATTGTGACTGTCCTAAATGTTGTGACTATGAATTTTATGACAAAATAACTATGAGATCAATGAATGATTTGTTAGGTCTCAAAAGTGCAGGTTTTTAAACCATAAGGGGTTGCCAATCCCTTAATACACCTTTGGCCCATGAACAAGGTAAACAAGATTGATTCCCCCGATATATATTAATTCCTGATAATCCACGGTTATATCGGGCCATCGAGGGAATGCAAACATTCGTTCCACCAATGTTCATGTGTTACAACGATGTGCTTGCTTTTGTTGACTCTATCGGTCTATCAGGGAGGACGCCTTAGGAGTCAGCTCGATAGGGTGTTATTACATTGATACTAGGTTATTAACTACTTTCATCGGGCCATCGGCGAAGCTATGATGGGGGTTTCGTCGATGAGGCATTGTTGGGTTGATAGTGCTAATTTTTATTGAAGAACGGGGAAAGATTATGGAGTCTCAAACTCATTTATGGGTGTGACAATTTGGAAATGTGGGCCACATAAGCAGAAATTTGCAAAAAAAACCAGATTAATTTCGATTTTAAAAAAATTTGCAGGCTAGACAATTTTTTCCTTTATTTTTTTGAAAAACTCTTTAACCTTTTGATCAACGATTTTTTCCCATTTCAAATAGAAAAATTGCCAAAAAAATGCATTTACAACCTGCAAAAAAATATGAATAAAATCACACTAATTTTCACTTGAAAATAAACCATGAGATGATGGCTTATTTCTTACTATTATGCTTTGATCGATTTTTTCCAAGAATCCATAGCTTGTTCAAAAGTACTTGTTTGAGGCTTTTAGCCATAGCAGCAAGGCAGTGAATTGTTTGATAAAATGCTTTGGTAGACATGTATGAAAAATGTGGTAGCATAGACAAGGCAGTGAACTGTTTGAAAAAATGCCTCAAATAAATGTGGTCTCATGGTGATGGAATGGCATGACAATTTGTAGCAATTTGCATTTGTCATGCCATTCCATCACCATGAGACCACATTTCTTTGAGGCATTTTTTTGAACAGTTCACTGCCTTGTCTATGCTATTGCTTATTATTATGCTTTTATAGATTTTTTCCAAGCATCCATAGCTTGTTTGAAAGCACCTGTTTTAGGATTTTAGCCATAGCAGCAAGGGAGTGAACTATTTGATAAAATGCTTTGGAAAACATGTATGAAAAATGTGGTAGCATAGACAAGGTAGTGAACTATTTGAAAAAATGCCTCAAAGAAATGTGGTCTCATGGTGATGGAATGCCATGACAATCATAGCAATTTTATTGTCATGGCATTCCATCAGCATGAGACCACATTTCTTTGAGGCATTTTTTTCAAACAGTTCATTGCCTTGTCTATGTTGTTGCTTACTATTATGCTTTGATAGATTTTTTCCAAGCATCCATAGCTTGTTTGAAAGCACCTGTTTTAGGCTTTTAGCCATACTAGCAAGGAAATGAATTGTTTGATAAAATGCTTTGATATACATGTATGGAATTTGTTAGCTACTATGGATAAAGCAATAATAAAACTCTTGAAATTATGTTCTTTTCTTAGAAATTTATGATTATTTGTAGTTCCAAGCTTTTGTACTTTCCCGTACAGGGTTTCCTTGTTCTATTTTGCATTGAATTAGGTGGTTGGCTGAGCTAACTTCAATTTTTTTTTAATTTGGTGGATTCTTGAAGAGTTTTGTGCATTTTGTAGTCAATTGTTGAAACGGGTCTGTAAAGACAGAGTTGAGGGTTTGTGAGTCTACAAAAATGGATTTTCACCCATTCCACCTATTGTGACTTTTATGCTTGAAAGGCTCTATTGACTATTTTTTACATGAATTACTCATCTAGATATATTTTTTTGCTTGATGGTTAAACTACATGCAGAGCAATTTTATCAAAGTAGCATGAAAACAAGAACACCTTGATGTCAATCATAGTTGTGTTGAAGTTGAGGTAATATAATAATTGTTGTGGACAAAAAATTATAGCTTTTGCATTCTTTACTTGACTTATATTAACTTTGCATGATGATTAAACCACATGCAGGGAAATTATATGAAAGCAGGACAAAAAGGAAAAGACCCTGTTAATAGAGCTTTCGACAAAGCTACACAACTTCAAGACAATGTTGAGAGTGATTATGTTGAATTCGAGGAGTATGACATACATGATATTGATAGTACTACTAGTGTTGAACTTGAGGTGAGTGCTATGAAATGTTACTTTTCCTTGATTCTGAAACCCTTCATGTATTAATGACTGTTATGATCCCAAACAGTGAACAAGGTTATAGAATAGTGAATAGACAACTAAATCATTGAATGTAACCCGAAGAACAATCATTGTACCTACTTTGTCACTTTTCAGGGGGGATTGTTGGAATTTCAATACTTTATGATGCTTGACTGTGTTTTAGGGCATTGTAATTGACCTTGTCAACATCTTGAACTTAGCATGCTGCTTCTTTCATTGGATGATACCTATTGTTCTTTCCTTCACGGATTTGCTATTAACTCTTCATTATGGTTGTTGTTATTAAAAAAAGTTTATTTTGGTATTCTTGTCGCTTTCTCTTAATGTCTTCTTGTTGTTTAGTAATGATATTTGCTGCTTAATCCATTAAACTCGTTGTTACAGCCATAAAATTTGTTGCCCTTGCACTAAACTCACTGCTACAACCATGAAACTCATTACTACTACTACTTGTTCATTGGACATTATTCCTTACTTCTATTTGCATACTCTTACACTATTTTCTAACAATGAAAGGCTCTTTCTCTATTATTTATGTGACCTCTATATCCAACCTTATTTGTTACTCCTTTACTGTTGCTATGAAAGCCACAGAGAAAGACTGCATTGTTTCCTCAATGACTGCTCTTAATGGTTGTCACATGTTGCCTTGATACATTTTGTTCTTTGTTCTTCTTTTATATGTCATCATTGACAAGGTTATGTTGACTGCATGGGGTTATGTTTCAGAGCTTTAATGCCACTGTTTTTGTACATCCCAATGTATTTCACCTTTACCTTGCAGCAGTAATAGTAGTGCTCTTATATTGCATTCTTTGTTTTTGTGCATTAGCTACCTTTTTTATGTGTAATAGTGTTGTCATAACCTTATTTGTCTGGTATGTGTGCATGGTAATGTAGTGTTCATATTTGTGGCCTTTGTATCTGATTAGCATGAAGCTAATAGTAACATTGTAAGCATTGCTATGAGTGTTGGTTTTTTAGTAAATTAGATTGATCATTGCAATTATTTTTGAAGATTTTCTTTTACAATTATTTTAACACACTTGCAAGTACTATTTAAGTAAGTAATGGTTGTTTTATTATGCAAACAAGGGTAGTCATTACCTATCTAATATAATGTGTTTTTCTTTTTCTTTTTGCAGAAATGTATTGATAAACTCAAAGAGGGGATAAAGTTAGGGTGTTGGATCCATTTGATGGTGATGTTGTGGGCATTGGGTGGATTCACTCCCTATTTATTATACATGGAGTCAACTTGAAAGGAATAGGAGATGCAAATGTAAACATTTTAAAGGTCACAAGTAACATACCCATTGTCTATGAAGATAAAATAGATGGAGTTGTTCGTCTAAAAGAGAAAGAGGGAACCTTCACATGGTGGCCACTAAAATATTTGCAGAAAATGACATAGTTGAACATGTTTATCATGTACTAGTTAATGTCAGAGATCTTGGCTTATTCCTTTATGTAGTATTTTGAATGTGTTGTTCTGGGATCTTAATTATCATGGTGTATTTTAAAGAGTTGGAAGCTCTTAGACAACTTTGACATTTTTCATTATATTTACATATATACTCTTAGACAACTTTGGCATCTTGTAACTTTATATACATATATATATATGCATTAATTTTTTTTATTGTAGATTACCTTTATTTATCATGATGTTGAATCAATCTTTTAATTCTAGCATGTTGTAGTTTGTTCATATATGTAATATTTTTATTTGTTTTTATGTTTTAGTTCAAGTTTAATATTATGTTAGTTTTGCATTATAAAATTTATGGTACTTAATAAATTATTCATTTCATGACTATATTTACTACCAATTAATGGAAATCAGTAAATAAAAATGACTAAATTAATGACTAAATATATGACTAAAGTAATGACTAAATTAATGACTAATTAATTACTAAAGTAATGACTAAAGTAATGACTAAATTAATGACTAAATATATGACTAAATTAATGACTAAATATATCACTAAATTAATGACTAAATATATGACTACTATGACTAAATAAATGACCAGTTAACAACAATCAATGACTAAATTAATGACTAAATAAATCACTACCATGACTAAATTAATGACTAAATCAATAACCAAATCAATGATCAAATTAATGACTAAAAATCAATGACTAAATAAATGACTAAAATTGTTTAGTCATAAATTTAGTGGTGTTATAAATGACTACAAATAAACCACTAATAGTCACATGACTAAAGTTAGTCATTTATATGTAATTTTTAGTAGTTTATTTAGTCATATATTGTTATTTGTGTACTAGTGTCGTGATCAAAAGTTATCCTATCCAATCTCTATCGTCATTAGCATTAACATTAGTTCATATTGAAGATGTCTTATTAGTTGCAAATATCAATTAAATTATCACTTCAAAATAAAGAAATGTTGTAGTTAGGATTAATATCTCATCACTTCACTTCCAATTCATCATAGAGTAATTGCATGTTATTAGGGTTACAAATAACAAGATACCAAGTATTTATAACTTACCAAAATTTACTTATATGAATTCCACATTTGACACGATTAATATTGCTATCACTTGAGGTCATTTGAGTTTAGTTGGCTATCAATATTAATGAGCCACCTCAACAATCTTAATGGTGCTAATAATACTCATGGATAGTTCCCTCATCAAGGAACACAAACACAATAATAATTCATTAGTGGAAAATATTGGTATAATCATCCTTCCTTCATGTCAAAATAAAACCCTCGTTAAATAAACATCACTTTATGATTTAATTTAATCACATATAATTCACAAATCCACTCTTGGCTAAGTTAATCCACATTTTGAATATGATAAAGTAGACCAATCAATATGAAGTTCATGAGCGAAGGTTAGAGAGTTGGAATTAGAAATAACCACATCATTAAGTATAAATAATGTGATTAAGGTTATAATTGTAAGTGTGGAAAAATTAAACTAAATACAATTAAATACACCTCTTAATGAAACATTGTATCAAAATTAAACACGAATTAAACTAATTTAAAGCACAGAAAACTTGAAAGCGTCTCATTGTCTCCTATCTCCAAATATTTATCAAGTTACAGAGGGCTCTCAGATTTGTAAGCACCGTAATTGTTTAAAATGTCTATCTAGATAATGGAATCGATGCTAAATGCAATGATGTGATGATTGATAATGAAACTAAAAAGTTATGATGCTATTGTAAATGAAGCCTGATGGATGAAAGCTACAGTAAAAACTATGGTGTTGTCGTGATGTGAATTCTACTGATGTGATGCTATGATGCTATTGCTAAAAATACTGATGCTATGCTTAAGATGCTTGAGTGCTAATTCCTGTAGAGTAAGCTTGCATAAAAGATGATAATTCTCGGGATCCATTTCCTGTGAAAAGAAGTTGTATTTATAGATTTACAGTAGTAGTTTTGCACAGAGGCAACACAACAAAGGTTGAGATTCACTCTAGATATTTGAATGGTAAGAGATTGAAAGGTTGGAGTTGATCATGGGGATTGTCTCTCCCCATGAAAACACCAGGCAAGATGATAGGAAAGACCAGAGGAAGAAGATTGAGAGGATTGCCTACAGGTTTGTCCCCAAGGCTTTTCTCGTGAATGCCAGTTGCATTAATTAGATTAAAAAAATCTAATTTTATTGGTGAGTGAATAGAGGGATTTGCTTTATGCCTTTATTTAAATATTTTGGTTTATTTAAATTACCAAAAAGGGAAATAAATAATTTAATAAACTATAAAAGTTTTTTTATTAAATTAAATAGAAAGGATATGATATTTAAATAAAAGATTTTAGGATATCTTTATTTAATTAAGATTGGAATGATGTAATAATTAAATAAAACAAACTATTGAAGTTGTTTATTTAATTAAAGATAGATTTAATGGATAAAGTATAGAAAAAAATAATAATGATAAAATAGAAGAATTAATAGTGAACTTAATAAATATTTCCATTTATTTACTAAGTAGATGAATTTAAGATTAATTAATCAAAATAAATTATATTTAATTAATTATATTCTCCAAACCATTTTTAGGTGTATACATTTTGCCCCTCTTTGAAGTGATGTGTTTACGTATTGCTTCAAAGAAAATTTTGTGTTGCTACTGCTAGTATTGATGAAAAAAAAATTAGAATGCCCCAAACATGATTTTCAAGTGATTGATGGATATATCCCCCTCGGGAGATAAAATTAATGAATTTTTTTTAATTTTTTTTTTCATAATTTTGCAATTTTTAATGATTTTTTTGATGATTTTATGAAGATTTAATGAAAATTTGGTGATGAAATAATTTATCTCGCGATAATTGATGTAGAAATTTTCCCTAGGTTGTCTTTGAATTAGTGTCCTCAAAAATTAATTTAAATATCCCTAAAAAAAAAATCCCTCCTTTTATAACATATAAAAAGTAAAAAGAGTCCTTTTCAACTTCATGTGTGCATTTTGACTTTTTGAATCTTTGTGAGAGAGCTTTTCGTGCCACTTGGAGCGAGATGTCAATTCCATACCATACCCACCGATTTGAGCATGTGTGACGTCACCAGTGGTTGGCCACGTATGGACCTCTGGTATGTACCCTTTATCTCCTCGTTTTTCATGTTTTTACCTCTGTTTTTATGTAGTTGTGAATTTTTTTATTTTCAAATTTTTTTAGTGCTTTGAAAGTCCGTTGTAGCGCTTCCAATAACTATTTTAGCGCTTTTTAAGAGTTTAGTGCTTAGGAGTTCCGTTTTAGCGCTTTGCTAGGATAGATTAGCGTTTTTATTATTTAGTGTGCCACACATAATGAGGACCTTTTTGTGAAATCACATATTTTTTAAATATAATGATTTAAGCCTTGAAAAGTTTTAAAGAATTCCATTGAAGAGGGTTTGATCAAACACCTTTAAATCAAACCCCTTGGATAGAACCCCTAGTTTTAAACCATTACTATAATGAGTCTCCTTTACACCTATCAAAATGTTGATAAAAAACCACTTTTGATTCACCTTTTGGGGGATCAAATGAATTCATTTAATTTTTTATTTTTGTAAGTATGTAGTCCTTATTATAAGCTTCCCAAAAAGTATAATTTTAAAAAATTTAATTTGATTATTATATTTATTTTTTATTTCATGAATGTAGTTTTTCACCGAAAATCAAGCTCCCTGTTATGCACATGTGGAAAAATAGATTATTAAAAAAAATTAAAAATATTAGTGCACCGGATATTGAAGTCCTTGATCCAACAAAGAAAAAAATTGAATTTTGATACATACAAAAAAAGTTACGCATTATGGGTCGCTATGTCTAATTATAATTGGTTTGAATTCGAAACTTGATTAAAGAAAAAAATTCAATAAAAACTATCTAACCAAGTGGAAGCACTAGATATCAGAGTTGAAAATCTAAATTCAAAGAATTAGAATTTTATCCTTCATGGAAAAAAAGTTATGCATTATACGGTGAGTGTCACTTTTTAAAAATGTTGTTTTATGAAAAAAACTAGTTTTCAGGGAGATGGAAAAAGTCCGATTCCAAAATTTTGAAAAATATTTAGAATCTATAGACAAAATTTCATTAAACTCTAGTTTGCATCATCTTCAAATTCCTCATGGTTTAGCTGCTATAGGTGCCGAAAGTGAAGATTTAGTTAAAAATATATTTCGTCGGTTGACCAAAAATTGTAAACCACTATTGTGGGATCACCCTAAGCGCTTTGGATCATTGTGTTAGCGCTTTGGTAGGATAGATTAGCGCTTTTAGAATTTTAGTGCTTAGGTCAGTTTGTTTAGCACTTAAGCCTCCTGTTTTAGCGTTTTGATATTTTTAGCATTTACCCAAAGGTTTAGCGTGTTGACCAAGCAAAATAGCACTTTTGTAGTTTTGGTGCTTTGACCATTTGTAATAGTTCTTTTGACTGATGAAATGGCACATGTCGTGATTTAGCACTTTTAATGCTTGTTTTAGTGCATCCATGTCAGTTTGATGAAGTTTTGTCAAAATTTGTCCTTGATTTTGTCAATTTTCAATCATGTCAGCCATTGGTTTGATTTGATTGATTATCTTGATCAAATTGTGATGTTTGACCTCATGTTAGGTGAGGTCTGATGTTTGATTGATGATAATTATCCTCATGATAGGTGAGGAATAATTATAGTTTGATTGATGAACCTCGTGATAGGCAAGGTTGATTTGATGCCTTGATTATTGACCTCATGATAGGTGAGGTTCAATGATACTTGATGATTTGACCTCATGATAGGTGCGGTTCAATGATGTTTGATAATTTGACCTCATGATAGGTGAGGTTCAATGATGTTCGCCCATGAGATTTGTTCAAAAGTCTCACCAATAGTTGATTTGTTTTGATAAGATAATAGATGTCTAATGATTCGACAAAAAGTTCTTATTTTGAAATTTTCCTGATGATAGGAGCCATTGGAGAACCTTCAAGTTTGAGAGTGATTCCCATGGACATTTGACTTGATACCTCAGTTGGCGCAGCCTAACATAGCGATTATTTCTGATGGTGTCACATTGCTTCAGGTATGGGTGTGGGAGCATATAGTTGTCACGCGTCCAATTCCAGTTAGACAAAGGCCACCTATGAGACCTTATGTGTTTAGATATGCCAGTCGCCTTCCTCGGTCCAGACTAGGTAAGTTAGATTATTAGAGAAGATTGATTGATGACATAGAGTCTGTGACTTGGCGCCCATATCTAGATTGTGATCATTGGGACGATGATGATGTGCAGTTACCATTTCTATGTCAATCCATGCTATTGATTGGTCGTACTCATCATGTATTGGAGAGATTTTTTATTAGACGAGTGTATAGACAGTGTGGAATGGTTCGGGGTATTCCCCAGGGTGTTGCCCATTATGCCGACAACAGTCAGATACTGCAAATTGGGGACCTAGTTTGTCATATGATGCTGTCATTCAGGAGTATCAAGCTTTACAGCCATTTGAGTGGGACATTCGGCCAGACATTGTCGAGCCTCCAGTTATAGCAGACTATGCTGAGTTTTTCACTTTGCATCTGTTTCCCTGTCTTAACATTCCTGATGAGCCTGCTCCATTACCCGCAAAGGAGGATGTTGTCGTTGCCCATGGTTACAGGTGGAGGAGAGAGGAGGTTGAGGCTGAGGTCGGCGATTTCGAGGTGGAGGTTGGTGATGCTGAGGTGGGGATTGGTGAGGAGAAGGATGTTCGTGAGGAGGAGAGATAGTGGAGATGAGAGAGATAGTGGAGATGAGAGCAGCGAGGATGATTACAGATTTGATAGTGGAGATGTTGCAGGTGGGTCAGGTCCTATTTTTGATTTGTCGAATGATATAGTGCCTCGTAAGAGGCAAGCCGTGGGGGATGTTTTAGAGAAGCTGCAGATAGTAGACCTTCAAGTTTAGTTAGAGACTGTTCAGGAGCAGCTCGTTCAAGCATAGGGTTTACTAGAGTAGACCCAGGCTCGGATCCAGGCACAAGTCCAGTTGCATGCAAAGGCTTTGGCATCAGTGCAAGCTCAGCTAGCCACTGCTCAGTCATAGATTGCAGCATTGACAGCTGAGAGGGATGCGGCTAGGCAGACTGTAGGGGTAGCCCAGACTTAGATTACTTCTTTGATAGCTAAGAGGGATGCGGCCAAGTTTACAACAAAGGGTGCTTAGGCCACAGTCGAGAGATTACAGAGACTGGCAGATGGTACCTCCTTGGATGATTATATGTGAGAGGTTGCTCGTATTGGTGAGGAGATTGAGTATTATAGAGGGAGATATTATGATGTAGTTCCCTCTTAGCAGAGAGTTAGCTATGCGCGGTCTCGTTCTGTCAGGTCATGATCCAAGACTGTCAGTGCAGGTGTTACACAACCTTTATGGAGAGATCCCAGAGATCCTAGTACATCCAGTGGTGGTGGTGGGACCAGTCCTGCTATGCCTGCACCATCTGGAGCCAATAGTACTTAGTTGCAGATGTGATTCCACTTTTGTATTTGAGATGATGTTATACATTCTGATTACAACCATTTTTTGATTATATATCTCTCTTCATGTTTAGATATCATTGTATACTTGACATTATTATTTTGATTATATGATACGCAATGGACTCGTCAATCCATGTGTTCTATATGATTTTCTAATGGATGCATTTTCCTTCTTGTTCTATGTGCTATGTGTTGATCCCCCTTTTTTATGATGTTATGGATGCAGTTTATATCACGATGATATTTTATGATGTATGATGTTTCTATTATGATGATGTAATGGATGATGTTTGGATGATATATGGATGTATGATGTATAGTATGATGTTTTTACACATATGGTTATGTATATGGTGTGTTGAAATGATATATGATATGTGATGTAAATGGGATGCGTGTTCTTTTATTTTGATGTAAATGTAAATATATGATGTAATAAATTGATGAAAATGTTGTATGTTATATGTTATATGATATAATAAATGGATGGATTTTTGATAGATGATATATGATAAAATGGATGGATTAATGGTACTTGATATATGATGTAATAAATGGATGGATTAATGATATATAATATGATAGAGATTATTATGTAGATGAATATGACATATGATATATGAATGTTTGATGGATGTTTTTGAAAATGCAATGATAGAGTTTTTTTGAGATTTTTTGTATGCAAGTTTATGTGATATGGAAAATGTGATATGATAAATGCAAAGTTATATGATTCAAATGTGTGAATGATGAAATGATGATTAACTACATTCTAATGTATGCAAATGAATATGATGATACAATTATATGATATGATGATATTTTTGGTAATGTCAAGTATACTTAATCTATTTATGAGAAAAGATAGTTGTTAATTTGAATCCTTCATGAGCTTTAGTAACAAACACTCTACAGATGCAAAAACTATTATGAATGCAATCTAATTTAATCATGCAAATATACATGCAAAATAAAATTGGAATTTTAATAGTACTTTTGTGCTTTGTATCATCATTGAGCTTTTAAAATGTTGAAAGTGAGTACAAGCATCGATGGTATAATGTAAACCAATGATGACCTGAGTACTACTTCCATGATTTTTGATATTACAAGTTAACACAAGCATCAAGGTATAATTAAACCGAGATGACCTGAGCATTTCTTGCGTAAAACAGACAAGAATTAACCACTTTCCTATGTGAATTAGAATGTCATCCATGATACTTTGTAGAGCACTTCTCGTGACAACTCATACAATAATTATGATTAATTCACAAACAACAGATAAAGAAAAATATAATTCTCCTTCCTTGCTTCTCTAGTTCAATACATCATCAAGTTGCTCAAAAGATATGATAACAATGATCAAAGTATAACATATCCCACATTTGCTTAAAGTATTTCAATCATTATTCAGATTAGATCATCCATCTTGATTTTATGATGTTTTTGTGTTTTCGAGAGTTTTGACCAAAGACCTAACCTAAAGACCTATCCTAGTGGCCTTGGGGGTTGATCGATGATTAGCTTTGCCTACGTTATACACGCAGAGACCACGTAGTTTGACTGACATAGACTCGTGTTTTTGGATTTTCCTGATATTGATCTTTTGACATGTTTTGGATTTTTTGATGTGATTTGGATGTTTGATGTGTTTCCAATGGTAATGGTATTTCATGTTGCGTTGTGTTTTGATCAATGTTTTTGCTTCTTTTGTCCTCCCATTGTTCGTCCATTTGGTTAAGTTTGATGTTTTATTGCCCCCAATGAGATTTAGATGTTGCCCCCAAGCTATGGTGAGACATGACCACATGATATGATATGATAATGGATGCAGAATGGTGTTGAAAATGAAGATCATGAGATGTGTCAAAATAGATGGAAAAGCCGATTCAAATCTCAAATAGCGCCTATTCTAGGTTTTCACTATATGTTTTTTATTACACTTTTCATTCCTTTTGATATATATATACATACATATATATATATGGTATTTTTCTATTACCAAGACGCCTGTTTGCTAGGTTCTCGTCAAGGTAACCATTTTCAGAAGCTAATTCATGCACTAGTTGATTTAGGTATAGAACTTTCTAAGATGGATACTATTGATAGGTTCATCAAATAGATCCCCTTTTGGTGTAGATAATTGATATGCTCCTGAACCATACACTGATATGATTACAAAGGGACCTAACCAATTAGGCTCAAACTTCCCTTTCTTTTCTCTATCCTACTGATTCCTAGGGTTTTCCTTTAAGACCAAGTCTCCAACTTGAAAGACTATAGGATTTACCTTGTTATTGTAGCTCCTTGACATTCTTTGCTGATAGGTTGTCAAATGATTGATAGCTTGCTGACGACGTTCATCTAGTAGTTCTAGTTCTTGTAGCCTAGAAACTCTATAGTCCTCATCTGTTATAATACCTTTTAGTGAGACTCAGAGTGATGGTATTTCTACCTCAATGGGTAAGATGGCCTCTGATCCATATACCAAAGCATATGGTGTTGCGCTTGTTGGTGTTTTGATGCTGGTTTTGTAGGACCATAGTGCGGGATTTAGCTGAACATGCCAATCACGTCCAACATCGTTTACTGTTTTCTTTAGTATTTTTAAAATTATCTTGTTGGAGGCCTCTACTTGGCCATTTCCCTGTGGATAGTACGACATTGAGAAACGATGTTGGATATGAAATTGTTCACATAATTCCTAGACGTCTTGGTTTTTAAAAGGCCTACCATTGTCTATGACAATGGATTGGGGTACCTCGTACTGACATATGAGATAGTTGAGTATAAAAGATGAGATATGCTTTCCAGTGACAGTTGTTAAAGGAACTGCTTCTATCCATTTTGTAAAATACTATGTTGTTGTGATGATGAACTTGTGTCCATTGGATGAAGAAGGATTTATTTTCCTACCAGGTCTAATCCCCACTAACAAAAGGGCCATGTTGATGTGAAAGGTTGAAAATCTTGTGCTAGCGCATGGACTATATTACCATGAATCTGGAATTTCTAACATTTTTTAACAAATTGATAAGACTTCCTTCCATATTTGGCCAGTAATATCCTAAACAGAGGAGTTTCTTAGCTAGGGTCATCCCACTTGAATGGGTTCCACAAATACCTTCATGGACCTCTCATAAGGATGTTTTAGATTCATGATGTTCTAGGCATCGAAGGAGTGTACCATCTAGACCTCGACGGTATAGGATATCAATAATTAATGTATGTCTTGTAGATTGATGGATAAAGTTGCACTTTTGGTTTCTAGATAGAGCAGGGGGAAGGATATTATCCTTAAGGTAAGTATAGATTTCTCCATATTGTGAGGTTTGAGTGTCGGTTATTTGGCATATGGTTTGTGAGTCAAGATTGTCGTATGCAGGGTTAGATACTTGTTCTACCATAAACTCATAACAATCTTTCTTTTTTGGTAATTGCAAGAGGGAAGCAATTATCGCCATGGCATTTGCAACTTTGTTTTTTGTCCTTGGTATTTGCTCGAACTTGATGTCGATGAAATACTTTTTAAGATCATCTATCATTTTCTTATATGGCATGATTTTTTCATCTTTTGTCTAATAATCATCATTTACTTGGTAGATGACAAGCTGTGAGTCCCCATACACTTACATTTCTGTGATTTTTCATTCAATACCTACCTTGATACCAATTATTAATGCTTCGTACTCAGCTATATTGTTAGTATATGGAAAAATTAGCCTATAGGATCTTGGAATGGTGTGCC
Source organism: Sequoia sempervirens (assembly GCA_007258455.2). Classification (NCBI taxonomy): domain Eukaryota; kingdom Viridiplantae; phylum Streptophyta; class Pinopsida; order Cupressales; family Cupressaceae; genus Sequoia; species Sequoia sempervirens. The sequence goes on from VDFB02348434.1 coordinate 18,011, forward strand.
CTTGAGCTGTGACAAATAAAATTCCCACACTAGACCCTCTTTGTGTGTATGATCCATCAAAATAGAGCCTCCATTGTTGTGTTGTAACATTCATGATGTCTGCATCTGGAAATTCAATATTCATTGGATGATGATCCTGTAATGGAGCTTTAGCCAGCTAATCTAATTTTACCTGTCCTTTCATGGCCCTCCTGTCGACATATTGGATGTCAAACTCACTCAAAATCATGACCCATTTTTCCAATCTTCCTATTAGAGCAGCTTTATTCAGTAGATATTTCAATGGGTCTATTTTCACTATGAGCTTAACTATATGAGTCAACATGTAGTGTCATAATTGTTGGGTTGCAAAGACCACTGCTAAACAAGCCTTCTCTATCAATGTGTAGTTTATTTCATATCCGTTGAGTGTCCTGTTGATGTAGTAAATAGCTTGTTCTTTTCCTTTAGAATCCTCTTGTGCTAATAAAGCTCCTAAGGATATGTCAATTGTTGTGATATACAGTATCAATGGTCTCTCTGTCGCATGTGGCATAAGTATTGGAGGTGACATCAAGTATTGCTTTATCTAGTTAAAATTTGCTTCACAATCATGATCCCACTTGAATAAAACATTTTTATGAAGTAGATGATTAAATGGGTGACTCCTGTCTGCCAGCTGGGAGATAAATTTCCTAATGGATTGCAACCTGCCTTGTAGGGATCATAATTGAATGATGTTTTTAGGTGGTAGAATCTCCATTATTTCTTTAACCTTAGTTGGGTCCACTTCAATACCTTTTTTTGATACTATGTAACAAAGGAGTTTTGCTGATGTTACCTCGAACACACATTTCTTTGGGTTCAACCTGACATTAAATTTTTCTAGCCTAGTAAAGATATTATCTAGAATCTCCAGATGTCCTTCCCTTGTGTATGATTTTTCTAGGATGTCATCCACATAATCTTCCATGAAATTATGCATCATGTCATGGAAGATAGTGGTCACATCCCTTTGATATGTTACATCTGCATTTTTCAATCTGAAAGGCATGAAATTCCAACATAATGTACCCCAAGGACAAGTGAATGTTGTATTTTCTTGATCTTCAGGTGCTATCTTTATTTGGTTATATCCTGAGAAGCCATCCATTAAAGATAACATGGCATGTCTTGTTGTCAGATCAACAATTATATCAATGTTGGGTAAAGGAAAATCATCCTTTGGGCATGCCTTGTTTAAATCCCTGAAATCTGTGCATATTCTGATGCTATTATCAAGTTTGGATATTGGCACAATGTTTGAGATCCATTATGCATAATCTATGGACCTGATAAATCTTGCATCCAATAACTTCTTTAGTTCTGCTTTAACCATCAGGGCAATGTGGGGATGCATTTTTCTCAATTTTTGTTTTACTAGTTTGATTCCTTTTGGTAGCGATAGGTGATGCATGAGGAGATCTGGATATAATCCTAGCATGTTAGAATAAGACCATGCAAAATTGATGTGTCACTCTTCAAAGAATTTTGTGAATGCAGGCTTCCCTTGTTCTGTCATAGATGCTGCCAGATGCAGAATTTTTGTCTTTTCAGGTGTTCCCAGATTAATAGACTGTGTCAGTTCTACCAATACCGATGACCTATCATGGTAATGCTCTGGGAGGGTGTCAAATATTCCATCCTTCAATGCCTCATAAAGGTTTTCACTGGTGGATACACTCTTTATTTTTTCTTTTTCAAAATCTAATACTGCCTCTGAAAGGTTTTCACTATTAGATTTATTTTTCCTGTTATCACTTTTGCAACTGGAAGATTTGGCACCCTCCTGTTATGAAGCGTTGTTATGAGTGTTATGGGTAGAACTTGTATCAAGTTCGTCACTGCAAAGATAGTTTATGATAGCATCATCGTTTGAAAAGACTGGTAAATGAATAGGTTCAGTGGGTTCCTAGTCAATTATTTTAGGATGTCTTAAGGGTAATAAGTCATCGGGTTGAATAAGGTTGACTGTTGTAAGTGTTTTGATGGCTAGGTGGTCAAAGTTGTCAGTGGGAAGGTTGAGGTCTATGATAGCACTCACCTCTAAGTGTTCTGACTCACTTGATGTCTGATTGTCCTTGCTTGAGTCATCAATATTTGTTGATCCCATTACAAATGGTCTATTTCCTGAACTTTGTCCCTCCTCTCATAAGGGTGTATATGCTTGGATAACATCAATTTTTTTTTCAGTATATGATGTAGCAGATAGATGATCCCATTCATATTCATTGGAATCTGTGTCGAAACCATCTCTCATTTGTAAAATCCTTTCTACCATTTTCTGAGCTACTTCTTCCTTTGATTCCCCTATATAGCCTAATCCTATTTTGTCTATAGGCTGCAATGTTAGAGTTTGAATAGGTTCAATAATACCATATTTTCTCTTGCCAATTGATCCTTGGCCATTATAGCCCATTTTTTCTAAAATAGCTTTCCCTTTTCCATACTGATATGTTTTGATGTTGATATTTGTTGAGGTCGAGGCTTCTTCATCCTTGTATAGCCAATTAAGAATGGCTTTGTCCTCTAACTCATCTTCAAGGGTACCTACTTTTATAAACCTTTCATTAAGAGTTGTGATTGGTTGTGATGAACTTGGTTTGTTTGCTATGGGTTGTCCATATGATTTTGGTGACGGTAGAAATTGTGATAGACACAAAGATTGCTCAAGGGAATATTCTCCTAAGCCTTTGTCTTTTAACTGAACCTTGTCTGAAAATTGTTGTGATAACTCTTTCATAGGACCTTCAGTGTTTGATATAGTTGTGTCTGCAATAGTTGTTTCCTTTACTTGATCTTTCTTCTCAACCCATTTAGATATGAAATTGGGTTGTATTTCATCACTGGATGAAGTAGATGTGTTGACTTCTCTGTTATGAGGTACCAGAGTGTCTTGATTTGCTTTTAACATGTTGCAAGTCTGTGGATTATTGTTGTTAGCTAATATGGTGACCTCTTGTCCGTTTACTGGAAATTTTAGACATTGATGGTATGTTGAAGGTACCGCTTGCATTTCATGGATCCATGGATGACCCAATAATATGTTATATGTTAGATCCTTGTCCAACACCTGACAAACAATGTTTTTGACTATTGGTCCTACTTGAATAGGAAGTACGATAAGCCCTTTGGAAGACCTTTCCTCTTCATCATATGCCTTTATTGTTATTCTCCTTCTAGCGTCAATGGCGTTGTCAAAATAGCCTAATGCATGAATTAGTTTCAAAGTACAAATATTCAACCCAGCTCCTCCATTTATTAAGACACACTTGATGCAGTGTTTTTGGATTAAAACTTCTATATGCAAGGCTACATTATGTGGGTGATTTAAGGACACATCATCTTGTTCAGAGAATGATAGACAATGTGGTGTGGTAAGATGTCCCACCATGGCTTGGAATTGACAAACATCCAAATTATTGGGGACCGTTGTAGCTACTAGAGCTTATTCTAGAACTTCTTTATGTGATGGTGAAATTTTGAGGAGTTCTAGAATGGATATTTGCGTAGGTACTTTTTGTAATTGGTCTACGATGTTGTATTGATGTGTTGGGGGAGTAGTGTTTTTGGAGGAAATTCCTTTCAGTATTACTTTGGACTGCCCCCTTGTTGTGATATTGACTTGTTGATGGTCTTGTGTTTCCCTAATCTTTAGGACATTGATTTGATTATCAAATGTGTTTGTGCTTGGTATTATGTTCAGGGATTCAATGTCATTGATGTTTGTGTCATTTGTTTGATTATCATTTTCATGTTTCTCAACCTCTAAAAGGCAAAGAATGGTGGTGTCATAGACATAGTTTATGTTTTTTCCATTACCACTTGAAGATGACTCTCCTTTTTCGTAGTTGGGTAATGGATTGGTAAATGATGTGTGATCATTGTTTGTCTGATGCCCTTCGACAAACAACTTCTTTACTTCTATTAAAATTCATGTATCAAATGTTTTAATTGCATACAATCATTTGTTTTATGTCCCTTATTCTTATGAAATTTGCAATAATCTGTGTCGTTCCACCAGGATGGTTTCACCTTTGGCTCCCAATTTTGTGCTTCTGGTAATGTTATAAGTCTATTTGCAATGAGCTCTCTCATTGCGGATTCCAATGTTTGTCCTAATGGGGTGAATCTTCGTTGGTTGGATTTTCTTTGATATGACAGCTAAAATTCTCCATTGTTGGTGTTATTGTTTTGAGTAGTGTTTTGATTGTTATTCAAGTTTTCATTTTGATTTGTTTTGACAGTTGATGTTGTTAAATTAAATACTGGTTTTGTATTGTCAGGTGTAACTTCATTGCTTCTAGTATTTTTATTTTTCAGCCAAAATTTTGGCTTGTTGTTGTTTCCATAGTGATTTGTGTTGTTGAATGTTTCACTGTAGTGCTTAATCACTCCACGTTTGACTAGGGCTTCTTCAATTTTTAGCCCATTCTCAATTAATTTTTTGAAGGTTGGGGGACATTTTAGTTTGAGTCTATAACTCATGTCATCATTCAAATTATCGATAAATAGTTCAATCTTCTCCTCTTCAAGTATAGATCGAGGATATCTTGTGAACAATTTTCTCCAACGTTGTAAAAATGACAAGAAAGTCCCCCCCATTTTTTGTTTCAGGTTATACAGATCCTTTATGGTTACATCATGTGTTATGTTGAAGGAGAATTGAGAAATGAATTTGATGACTAGTTCTTTGAAGGATTGAATCCCTGATTGTAATTTTGAGAACCATTCCATACAATGGGCTCCCAAACTCCTAGGAAATAACCTCATGAGGTATGTATCTTCTTGTGCGAACTCGAGGCTCATTGTTCTAAATTCTCGTACATGGTTAATCAGGTCTGATTTTCCATTGTATTTGTCGTATTTAGGAAACTCACAATGCCTCGAGAAGGGTATCATATCCACACATGGATGAAAAGGGTAAGGACAAATGTCCTTTAATAAGTATTTCTTTGTGGTTCCCGTTTGCATATTTTGAATCTGTTCCTGCAAAGTCTGCATTTGTGTTGTTAAAACAACCACTTGATCTGTATCCTATGTGTTGGGTGGTTCTATTTCATTTGTTCTTGGTGTTTCTTTCAATCAATTCATGTCAAAATCCTTTGGTAGTTTTGCACCTAACTCTGCTAACATCAAGAGATACTTCTCCATGTCTTGTTCTAAGAACTTTTCCATAAATTTATGAAAACTTGGATTCTATTGGGCATGTTGTATATCTTCTTATGTTATTTCGTTGGTATCTTGTTGAAATCAGAAAAATGGTTGTCTTCAGTCATGTTTGGATTTTCAATTTCCTTTTCTGTGAGTTTTTGTTTTTGCAATTGGTATCTTGTTGAAATCAGAAAAATGGTTGTCTTCAGTCATGTTTGGATTTTCAATTTCCTTTTTTGTGAGTTTTTGTTTTTGCAACCTTGTCAAGATTGGCATAAAAGTTTTGGTTGTTTCCACTAAACTTGGAATTTTTTGTGTTTGGGATTAATGTCAATTTGATTTTAACGTTCGAAGCCAAATAAAATGATGTATTCTATTGATGAGGCTAAGTTAAAGACCTGATTACTGAGTTCTTGTTTTGTGATGGTAGGATGTTAGAATCCTGATGAGGAAACTTGACTCAAAAATCTAAATTTGTTTTGACACTTTGTATTTTGCAAGATCTGGGTTTAGAAAAAAACAATTTGACTTGCAAGAACCTACTTTGTTTCAGGTTTTTGGCAATACTGTATGATCTGTGAAATGTTCCTGACTGGTAAAATTTTGTGTTTCTGATGTCAATTTATCTAACAATTGTTTTAGAATGTTCTTTGTTTTTGTGTTTTGTGGAAGCGCTAATATAGAGGACATAAGCGCTAAAACAAATGGTGGAAGCACTACAATTTTTGGTAAAAGCATTGTCAAATAAATTAGAAGCGCTAAAAGACCGACTGGTAATTGACACTAGCAATGTTTTGATAATGACATAGCGCTATAAAATTAATCAGAAGCATTGTTTTTAATCGTGTAAGTGCTAAAGGATAGCGCAGAAGCGCTAGAACAATTTATTAATCACCGAAAAAAATTGGTTTGTTGTTGACAAAAGCACTGTAATATTGCTCGGAAGCACTAAAACAAATGGTGGAAGCGCTATAGTTTTTGTTTAATGCCAAGCAAGGGTGGTAATATGGGTCTCTTAGCTGCTATGTTTTCTTTCTTTTCTTCTTTGTCTAAAACTATGGATGTTGTGAGAAATTGATGGGGTGTCTCATTTTTCTCAAAAATAAATGTTCTCAAACTGTTGCTAATGTCAGTTTGGGTGCCTTCGATGTGTATGTTACCAGGCTAAAATATTGGTGTGGTTAGCCCTGGTTGTTAAATGGGAGTTGTAGGTTGCCAAATGGTCATAAGGTATGTTGTATGATGTTTTCAACACTTTATCGTAATTTCATTCACTACCTATTGCCAAGCAGGAGGTAGTAACATGGGTCTTCCTATTGCTATGTTTTCTTTTTCTTCTTCTTCATTCAAAGTGATGGATGTTGTGAGAAATTGATGGGGTGTTGTGTTTTCTTCAAAAATGAATGTTCTTAAACTACTGATAATGTCGATTTGAGCACTTTCGATGTGAGTAAGGCTAGGTTGTATAATAGGTGTTGTAAGGCCCGACTATTGAATAGGAGTTGTAGGTTGCCAAATGGTCATGAGGTGTGGTGGTAATTTCTTGATTTTGGAGGAAAAACCTAATGTTCCTAAGATTTGTCTACTATAAGATTTGATCAGGTCTAGTGGAGTATTCTATGGCAGGTTGTGGAATGGAAGATTCACAAATATGTTGACTATGGTTAAGTTCTTGTGAAAGAGCTCTTCTCTGAATATAGGCTTGTGAAGTCAAGGGTTCTACAACATAATCATCAGTGTAACTTCTAGTGAAATCATGAAACCTATGGAGGAATTTTCTATGATGAAGCCAAATCTTCCTATTCTGATACAAGAAATGTCTTTGTTGCAAAAGATGTTTGTAACTAAGTAGTGTCTTGGGTTTTCTAATTCTCTTGGCAAGAGATTTTATGACAAACTTAGTGGTTTTCCAATCTCTAATCATATATTCTCAATTTTATTTCATCCAAGTTGTTTGTATTTTTTAGGATGATCTTTTATCTAAATTTTAATGATTTTGGAATACACAACAATCAAATGTAGACAATTGTTTTTAAGAGTTATAATCTAAACAGATAGTGTATGTTCAAAAGAACCATGCATGGTCCTATTTTCATTGGTTTGATAACAATAAAGCACTTCAGACATACTCACTCTTAATAGTCAAAAGGTCATCGTTATACTTAACAACCCACAACTTAAAATTGCGTCGACTCACACAACCATGTCATCCCCTAGAGGGTGCCCATGTTTTTTTCTTTTCTAGGCGCATACTCAAGGTTAGATTTCTTGATCCCCTGAGCAAATGGTCCATGGAAATTATATGGTAAGTGTCTTGGGGGAAGATTCTTCCCTCCCCTTGCACTGCGAGTATTACAATGTCTGGTTACTGACTCGGTTGGATACTACACTAGGTTCTTAGAAATGGTTTCCGTTCGGAGCAGCAAGTGATAAACTCCCTTAGGAGACCTCCCAACCTTTAGAACAAAGGTTTCGAGGATGGTTATCGTGCACGCTTTTGACAAAGGTGGGTTTCCCTAGATTCGCTTTAAATTTTAGAGTGGGATGGAAAACCTGGCTTTGGTTGTTACCCACTTAGGTCATTCCCATAGGGTGAGTACTTTTTCCCACTACGACAACCCTTTTAAAGGATGTAATAAAACTTGAAGAATGCATAAAAAGGATGAATCTGGCTTTTTGGATCACCTAGTTAAGGAGAGAGCACATGCCTATAAACCATACAAACACATAAATCAACTTGTTCAATTTTTAGAGCCCAAACGATAATTTTCTATCTATGTGAAGATGTTGCTTCACAAAAGAAATGATGTAAATTTTAAACCCAAATTTGAAAAGTTTGGTGACTATCCTAGGATTGATAAATTTTTAATCCAATTGAAAAAGTAGCTATCCTAGATTGATTCATTTTTAACCCAATTGAAAAAGTGACTATCCTAGATTGATTCATTTTAAACCAACTGAAGAAATGAAGTTTGTTGGTTGCGGTCGCGTCGGATCCAGATAACGAATTACACAGAAGCGCTATAATAGAAATCATAAGTGTTATCACAGAAGATAGAAGCACTATAGAATAAGATAGAAGCGCTATAGAAATAGCCAGAAGTGCTATAGAAATTGTCGGATTCGCTAAAACAACTTTGAATTTTGACAGTCGAACTGTGCTGAAAGCTTTTGGTCGAAACACTAAAACAATCCTCCAAAGCGCTATAGTTTTTGTCGGAAGCACTAAAACAAATGGCATAAGCACTATGGTTTGGCTCAGAAGCACTGCAGAATCTTTCAATCACGCTAAAAGAGTTACGCCATATTCCTGTATGAAAGCTTTCTAGAAAAACTTGTTAAAAACATGGGGTTAGGCCCCACGGTGGGCGCTAGAATGTAAGTGTGAAAAAAGTAAACTAAATAAAATTAAATACACTTGTGAAAAAAGTAAACTAAATAAAATTAAATACACCTCTTAATGAAACATTATATCAAAATTAAACATGAATTAAACTAATTTAAAGCATAGAAAATTGAAAGCATCTCATTGTCTCCTATCTCCAAAGATTTATCAAGTTACAAAGGGCTCTTAGATTTGTAAGCACCGTAACTATTTAAAATGCCTATCTAGAGAATGGAATTGATGCTAAATGCAATGATGTGATGATTGATAATGAAACTAAAAAGCTATGATGCTACTGTAAATGAAGCCTGATGGATGAAAGCTACAGTAAAAACTATGGTGTTGCAGTGATGTGAATTCTACTGATGCTATGATGCTATGATGTTATTGCTAAAAATACTGATGCTATGCTTAAGATGCTTGAGTGCTAATTCCTACAGAGTAAGTTTGCATAAAAGATGATAATTCTCGAGATCCATTTCCTGTGAAAAGAAGTTGTATTTATAGATTTACGGCAACAATTTTGCACAAGGCAGCACAACAAAGGCTGAGATTAACTCTGGAGATTTGAATGGTAAGAGATTGAAAGGTTGGAGCTGATCATGGGGATTGTCTCTCCCCATGAAAATACCAGGCAAGATGATAGGAAAGATCAGAGGAAGAAGATTGAGAGGATTGCCTGCATGTTTGTCCTCGAGGCTTTTCCCGTGAATGCCAGTTGCATTAAATAGATTAAAAAAATCTAATTTTATTGGTGAGTGAATAGAGGGATTTGCTTTATGCCTTTATTTAAATATTTTGGTTTATTTAAATTACCAAAAAGGGAAATAAATAATTTAATAAACTATAGAAGTTTGTTTATTAAATTAAATAGAAAGGATATGATATTTAAATAAAAGATTTTAGGATATCTTTATTTAATTAAGATTGGAATGATGCAATAATGAAATAAAACAAACTATTGAAGTTGTTTATTTAATTAAAGATAGATTTAATGTATAAAGTATAGAAGAAAATAATAATGATAAAATAGAAGAATTAATAGTGAACTTAATAAATATTTCCATTTATTTACTAAGTAGATGAATTTAAGATTAATTAATCAAAATAAATTATATTTAATTAATAATATTCTCCAGACCATTTTTAGGTGTATACAATAATAGCAAGTAGTCTCCCACCATAAAATAAATTATGAGATAAGATTCAAATCCTAATAACAATTCACAATTACAATATGCTATTTTAGAGGGAGAGAGAGAGAGTAATCCACAATGTTCACTATGGAAGCCAATAATATCAAGACTTAGTTAGAACCAATGTCACAAGGTTTATTGAATGGTTCAACTAGCTGGCAATATTGGGCCCCACCAATAGGAAGAGATGTTATAAGAGTCACAAGCAATATTGAGCCTTAAAAATATACAACCTTTATGGGATAAAGAAGATGCATTCACATGTGTGAAATACATCTTAATTAAAGAAGAAAAGTATAAGTCATATGATGTAAGTGCACCCTACTAAAGTAGATACCTACCAAGCATGCTTGCCTTGGGTGCACCCTAAAGTACAAGTTAGATGATGTAAGTTCACCCTGCCCAAGTAGATACCTATTTAAGTATGCTTATCCTAGGTGTGCACTAATGCAATAAATCAATAAACTAAATGTAAGAAAATAAATATACACCAACAATCAAGACATGATTATAATTGATCTCTTGAACATAAACTTATTCAAATGATCTAAAATAGTCAAAAGGAAATAATGGTTATGAACCCACAACAACATGAATGAATTGGCATAGAGGAAAAACCTCCAAAAGAAGGAAACCCATAAGGGGATCAATATTTGAACCCAAAAGTGTTCTTGGAGAAGAATTGATTAGAATAGTTACATCATCTAGCCCATCACTTCCCATCAAATACCAACCATCATATGTGAAGCCATTAACAACCTCATTAAAGGGCATGTTATCTAAGAAACAATGAACAAATACAATATAAAGACATGCACAACACAAAGATATCAACCTATAAAAATAATACTCACACGACATTTTTTTGTATTCATGATAGTTTACAAAAATGTTGATCATCAAGATAAATCATACATTTTCAAGATATGTCAATATAATGCTATAAAAAAATAACATTATTTTGAGTATAATATCTAATTTATCTTGCATACCTCGCAAGGTAGCAATATATACTATTCTTTTTTCCTTATTTACATAGAAAAATTGTGAACATTTTCATAGTATATTTAGGATAATTAATCTTCTTTCTCTTTTGGTTTCTTTCTTGAATTGTCTTTGTTGTTGGTTGGTATTTCCTTCATGCAATCTTTTTGCCCAGATTTGCAATATAGCCATTGGTTCTCATTTACTAATTATTCCTTTTCTATTTGAACTTTCCCATCTTTCATCATCGTTTAGAATTTGTCATTTTCCACTTCAAGTGTGATAGAAACCTTCATGGAAATATTATGGATTGTGAGTCTTCTGTTGGACTTTGTAAGTGCCCTCCTAGTGCCTTGGTACTTTTGTATGTTTCTTTCTTTCCAAAGAAACTAAAGAACTTTAGTAGCTAGAATCATCCAATAAAGGTTCATTTCTTTAGATCTAATCCATCAATTTTTCCCAATTGAATTTCAACCATCCTTTTTTTCAATATTTCCCCTTCCTTAAATAAATCTTTAGAGAATAAAATTCCAAACTTCCTTAGCAAAAAAAAATCAAATAAGATATGAGATTCAAATTCAATTTTCTTACAAATTTCATAGATAATTAGATTGCCTTTAGGATCAGAGTTTGGCAGTTTTTGTAACAACATCATTCACTTGAAGCTAGCTTTTTAAGGTTCAAGAATATTTTTCCATAACTCAGAGAAAAATCTACACCATTGGTTTGAATTAAATTTAAGTTCCAAGCTTTATTTACCTAATCATAGATGATAAGTGGATCTGCAAGAAAGGAATACACATCTTTTGCCTTTAGGTTAGATAATTTTTCATTTCCCAACCACTAGAAGTCTTGGCTGTGATCCATGTTATGGTTAAATTGCTTTTCAAGATCATTCTTTTTAGTTTTATTCTTTCATAGGTTCTTTTTTATGTTTGAGGAAGATTAAATTCTTGGCTAGAGTATATCCTAGCTTTTTATTTTTCCATTAATCATTAATTTTTTGAAGCAGGAAATACCTTTCTTGTTCCACTCTTTGGTTGAATACCCATGGAGAAGGGCCAAAGGTTTATTGTTATGGTAGGTATTCCACCAAATTGACTTTAAGGGGGTGATTTTATTTAGGTCCTTATCAATAGGAAAGTTATTAAGGATGACCTCTTTTCTAAGCTCCCAGGATTTCCACAAAATTTTGAACACATTGGATCTAGCTGGAGATATAGGAAAATTCCCAAAGAAGAGGTCACAAAGAGGTAGGTTCCTCCAAGCCTTGGCTTTTTTTGGTACCGTATTCAACACATTATTCTTGATTAGAACCTTTCATGGCTCATTTCCTTTTATACTTTTGCAAATCCATTTTATAGCAAGGGAAATGCCTTGCTTTTTTAGATCTTCTAATCCTAAACCCCCTTTCTATTTTTTAGTGCAACACCACTCCCATTTGATTGCATGCTTTTTATTTCTACCTTTCCCATCTGACCACATAAATCTCCTTATCCTTTTTTGGATTTCATCTATTTAGTAACTACTGAACATCCACATCGAGGCATAGTAGATATTATAGGAGGAGAGAATTTTTCGGTACACTTGTGTCCTGCCAGCAAAGGACATATATTGCTTGTTCCAGGCTTCCAATTTTTTTATAATCTTGCTTTTCATCCAATCCCACATATCTTTCAAGTTGGGATTAACTATGAAGGGGATCCCCAGATATCTCACAATATTGTTCGACCCCCCTCATTGGAATTCCTAATCTTTGAACCAATTAGGTTGCTACCTTTCCCAGCTAAGGAGCATAGTTTTCCCTTTAGAAATATTTTCCCTTGATGCCTTAGCATAAATTTCCATTTTCTTCATTAGATTTTCAAAGTTTTGTCTATCCATTTATACAAATAGTGTTGTATCATCAACAAATTGGATATTGATTAGTTCTTCTTTGTTTGGGAGTTGTATCCCATGGATGCTTGGGCTAAGCATATTATCTCTTAGTATGTAATACAAAGCATCTATGACCAAAACAATAAGGAGGTTGCAAGGGGGAAACCTTGCCTTATGGACCTTTATAACTAGAAATCATCTGTAAGTTCACCATTAATCTCAACTCTTGCTAATGCATCCTTGATTAAGGTTTTAACCATTTGGAAGAATATATTTAGAAACCCAAATGCTTCCAACACCATCAATATGAATGGCCATCCATCTCTATCGCATGCCTTTTCAAAATCTAGGAGTAGCATGCCCATATTTTGATTTGAAGATTTCACCCATTCCATTGCCTCCTAGCTTGTAACCAAGTTTTCTAGGATGTATCTCCCTTTTTATAAACCTTGTTTGGGTGTTATTGATAGCTTCAAGGAGAACATTCGTTAGCCTTCTGGATAAGGCTTTAGCTAGGATTTAATAAGAAACATTTAGGAGTGTAATCGGTCTCTAGTTCTTCACTAGAGTTTTGTCCCCTCTTTGGTATTAATTTAATTATGCCTTGGTTAATCTATTTTCCCAAAGAACCCCTCTAAATGCCTTCCTTATATACATTTAGCAGGACTTCACTAACCCACTCTATGTTTTTCTTATAAAACTCCACCGGGAAACCATCTGCTCTTGGTGATTTATCATTATTTAGTGAGAGAATTGCATTTTTGATCTCTTGTTGTGTTAGCTGCTTGCTTACCTCTCTACATTTTCTTTTGATATTTTTTGGGAATTAGATTTTTGCATTTCTTTCTTATCTCTTCACACTTAGCATTGTTGCATTTAGTAGAGAACAGGGCCTTATAGGCTCGATAAAATTTATATTTAATTAGATCTGGGTCTTTGATCATATTATCTTCATCCCATAGGGACCCCACAAACTCCTTGTTCCTTTTCCTTAAGCATTTTGAAAAAGTATTTGGAACCCCTATCCCCTTGGGTTTCCCAATTTAATCTTGCTCTTTTTTTCATCCCTTGGTCCTTGTAGTTTTGAACCTTCCTTAGATTTATTTTAATGTGAATAAGGCTTTTATTTAATTCATAATTTTGAGGGTCATCTTAGAGATCCCCCTTTAGTTTTTAGGAGGTCTTCCTGTAGTAGATTTTCTAACCTCCTTAGATTTTTAGCTCTTTTCTCCCCAATAGCTTGGTAGAATTTTTGCAAACTTTCAATACTAGCATTCCATCTTTCTATAGCCGATTTGAATTGCTTTGACCATTTGTTTATTTCCTTTAGGGTAAAGATTGTGTCATTACATTCTTGCAGTTTTAGGAGATTTGAGTTTATGAGGATTTTTTTTTATCTCTTTTAATGTTTCTCAGGGTGTTGTTGCCTGCCCCAATGTTAACTATAATGGTGTGATGGTCTGATAAGGTCCAAGGTGATACCTTGACCCTACTATTATCCCCTTCAATTTGGTCAAATGTGAAGGTTTCCTTATTTGCATAAAACCTGTCTAATTTGTAGTACATCCTTCTCCATTTTGAGAGTTACACCAAGTGTACCATATGGTTTTATTCTCTTTTTTAGCACCCTCTAGAGGGTCTATGACTGAGTTTATTTTTTATTTTGTACCAAAATTATTTTTCATTCCCTTTCCAACCCATACCATTCCCTTCAATTTTGTCTTCCGCTCTTTCCACTATATTGAAGTTCTCTCCAATAATCCAAGGGATTTCCTATAGTTTACTTATCCAATCCCATAGCAAAAATCTTTGACTGTATTCATTTGGTGTGTAAATGGAGCATATACCAAACACTTGGTTATCCTTTTCTAAGAAAATCCACTTTTCCCTATTAGAGATGTCCCATAGTCCTTCACCCATTTAGCCCACTTGTTAGACAATAGAATAGCATCCACTCTTTTCCCTTTTTCATGTTTGGTAGCATAGAAGAATGAATCTTTCCAAATAAATTCTAGGATGGTCTTAAGGGTATAGTTGACTGCTTTGATTTCTTGCAACATTACACCATCTTTTAACTTTTCTTGATTAAGAAACCTTCTACTACAATATTTTCTACTAGGGGATTCCAATCCCCTAACATTCCATAAGATACATTTAAGATTTATCTACATCCATATCTTAGGTACCTTCTTCTGCATTCCTAAATCCATCAAATCATTTAGGAAGACTTCCTTTTCTAGAGTTTTTCCTTAAAAACAAGACAACTTTCACTTTCTTTCTTTGTATCCTTCTTCTCTTCTTCTATCCTTGCCATTCATTTACAATGAATCTTTTCCTTTTATTTGGATGCAACTCAATTGCTTTTTGGGTATCATATCTCTTTGTGGATTCTTCCTTTTTTGTTTTCCTATTATCCTCAATGAGATCCACACTATTTTCCAAGTTTTGACTCAGCTGGGAGTCTTCAAATAATTTAGAAGGATAATTCTTTATAATCTTCTAGTAATTTTTTATATTAGTTGCTATATTAGATTTTTTTTATCAAGATGCAGATTTCTACCATTAGCGTTGTAGTAATATGGAGGTTGGTTCAAGCATTCATTGATTACCTCTGAACATTCCAAGCCCACAACACTAGGCACACATGGGTTTTAATTCCTTCCAATGTCCCTGTCTGCGGGTCCAAAACCCCTAGATTAACATCTTCCAGGGCACAAGACATATTACTATTATTTCCCAATATTGTTTATGACCAGAATTTTAAGTCTTGAGTCATTGTGCAGGGCTTCTAGGGGGCTTGAATCTGAGACAGAGGGGTCTCTGCTCTTGGTAATTTTAAAGTTGATTATATAGTCTGAGATTAATTCAGAGGAGGCCTCCTCTTTAGATTATTAATTGAATTTATTAGATTTTGATCTACTCATTATTTATCTATTAATTGCAATTTGTTGCCTTATTTTTTTGAGCACTAGCTCTTGGGCATTCAATTTATGGCCCAAGGGTTTGGATTTAAATCTTGTCATGGGATTAGACATCGTGATTTGTGTCACAACTTTTGTTTGATTCCCTTCTATGCTAGGGTTAGGAGAATTAGCCAATGCAATGTTAGGTTTGCCATCTGGTACTCCCCCCTCATTATCAATCACCACTTTCCTAGAAACTAAATCCTCTTCCTCGGGTGATAAAACCAAAACACTGTTATTTAAATCTTCAAACTTATTCTTGAGTATTAATTATTTATCAGAGTTTTAATTTTTATTCGATATGTCCACATCTTTTTGGGGATCATCTATGGGGCCATCACCTCCTCGAGATTCTCCCCTCAAATTTTCTTTGGCCATAGATGGTAGATTTGGATTTGATTTCCCATATCTTTTCTTTTGAACCCCTTCTTTACTTTTTAAGATCATACAATTCCTCCTCACGCATCCTTCTCTTTTACAGAGGAAACACACATTAACGCTACCCAGAATCTCAATGTTATATTTTAATATGGCTTTCTCTATTTCTATTTCAACTTCTTCTGGAATTTTGACACCTGGATTGATAGGATAGTAAAACCCTAGCATCGATGTGCGGGAGTGCATTTTTGGCATCTTCAATCCTAAGCACCCTCCCATAGGGAGCCAAAATTCATGAGATGGAAGACCATAACAACAGAGGCAAAATTTTTAGCATTATCCATCTTGAATAAGATAGAGCAAGTACCTCTTCATTGAGCAAATCTAGGGACCATGAGACAACCCTAAAGACTGAATTATCCATAGACCAAACCCTTCATAGCCTTAATGTTGATTATTTATTTTTCATGTCCCCAAATTTCTACACTTGATGTTCACAATATAGTACATGTCTACACATGTTGGAACCAAAAAATGCATGTACAACTTAGAGAAAATTAGCACTATCAAACAAAATGAATTTTGTAGAATCTTTTAGGGTAAATAATATATATTTTGTTAGTATAATTTTTAATCAAAATTACTTAATTATACTTAATATATTTTATTTACATAATTCCATGATATTATTTTGTGTACTACAAATTATGTTAAAAACCAATTCCATGCATAATCAAATTATATTACAAGTACATGATTTTTAAGGAAAAAAATGTCGTGTAGCAACTAGAATCTTCCATTTTAAAATTAGAAGGTGGAAAGTTAGGAATGATGCTATGCAAGTTTGGCCACCTTGTATCTACTATGCTTAGAGTGAACAATAAAGTAGCATAACCAAATTGGACAATCATTAAAAAAAGTTCATAGAAATTTATCCAGAATGGTCTTGTACCAAATAGATTTTCTTTGAATCACATTAAGTGGTTTGCAAGCTTATCCTTAGGCAAGTCTTTTGCAATCATTCTAGTTACTTATCGTACTCTTTGACAACTCCCTAATATATATATATATATATATATATATATATATATATATATATATATATATATATATATATATATATATATATATATATATATAACACTAGGTCTCACATTTGTTGTGATCTCATGGGTCAAGTATTTAGAAAATCTACATCTAAATTTCTTGATATTCAATTATTGTCAACATACTTACATATAATATACAAAGAAGGAAGATCATTTACACATAATTTTAACCTCAAAACACTAGATAATTTAATACATAATATACTCCAATCCTCGTAATGCACATTGTACACACCAACTTCCATCACCATAAAAAATATTCATCTCTTTAAAATTAATGATTAGTTAGGAATTGCCCTTATTACAAAGCCACTAGTTTTCTCCATAGAAAATATACCTCTAAGCCATTTTGCTCATCATAATACTATGGCATACCATGTATTAGAACACAACCATAACATAAACGAGGGGCCACTCATTATAAGAAGCAACTTTCCAAAAAGGTATGTGCCACATCTACATTTTTCATTCCCCACTAGCAATCATGTCACCCCTTTCTCATTTATTGACCTAAAATTTAAATGCTTCACCATTTTATTCATTTGTATTAAAAAGGAAATTACTTATAAATCTTATAGGATGCAAATGAATTATTCACCATCACACAAAGGAGGAAAGCAAATAATTCACCGTACATTTGTTTAATATAAAACTTACAATTTTATTGTTTAATTTTTTTTGGGGTTTTATAAGAATGTAATAACTATTTTTTGCTCATGTTTACAAAGGGAAGTAAAGAGAGACTAACTTCTATTTAAAATATACTCAATTGGTCCTCTATGTACATTTCTAGGTACAAATTATGCATTTTCATTGTTTTCCATCATTTGAATTTTTATTTTTGAGCTACACTAACTTAAATATGGTTTACTAATAAGAATGATCTTGATTAGACCTTCTTTTATTGAGAATTGAAATCCAACCTAGGATATTTTAGAAAATTTCTATATAGGACTAAGACAATGCTAACTTTATAAGGAGTACTATGCTTGAAATATGACTCAACCGTGATAAAAATGAATGAAAATGGGGATGGTTAAATAGATTCCACCTTCCTTTATTAAGAATGCAAATCCAACCTATGATATTTCTAAAAATATTCTAGGACACAAGTTTTGTTCAACCTAGGATATTAGTTTACATTATAGTACTAGGACAATGCCAACTACATAAGTAGCATGGTTGAAAGATGAATCAGGCACAATAAAAGGTCTTAGAAGAGGGTAACACCATATATTTATTATGGATCAAAGATACAAATTTTAAAGGTATGTTCTATAGATGTCATGACCAATATTACATAGTGAAAAATGTGTAGTTGTTGTTACTTGTCTTATACTTGGTATACCACTTGTTAATGAAGTGAATATTCTTGGGAATTGTTAGGATATGTGAGCAAGTATGATGAATCATATTGTAACACCATGCTATTATTGAGTACTTTAGTCATACTAGTAAAATCAAAATTATTATATTTAAGCCTTGAACATAATTTAACAACTTAGACTAGCATACCTATATATGTAAAAGACACACCTATGCTAATAATAATAATAACCAAAGTCTTAATCCATAATACAAAGATAAGGTGAAAAACACATGCCTTATTCCAAAACAAGAGTCTACAAACATCACTAACATATCGTGCATCTCCTTTAGAAAGGAAATTTCTTGGTAATAGCCCATGCTAGCAGTCATAGAGTCGCTTATTTGAAATCAATGATACAATATGGGAAGAAACAAATGGTCTGGCATCTTAGGTATCTCAAATTCATTCTAAATACTTTTTGACTTATTGATCTTTTCAAGAATCACTCTATTCATGGTCTTCAGTACAAAGCAATTTGAGGGGTATATAAAAAGTGACACATAAATATATACCCTACACTCTCATCTCCTACTTGATTTATAATCTTAAAATGCTTAAAATAGCCAACTTCATTTTTTATTATGCCCCTCATGACATCCCATTTTGCAAAGATCGCTTGGTTAGGCTTTCACTTTGTGTTGATATTAGAAAGTTGGTAGTATTTATGCCATTGCAACTGAGCTTAACAATGTCACCTTCATTTCAGTTTTTTTTTCTAATTTGCTCTTGTAGTAAGCTATTCAAACTCAAATATAGGAGATAACTATTTATACAACTTTGAAGAAATTGTCTTCTTAGAAGCTTCCTTTGAATTACCATAATTCACCATTGATGTGATTATAGGATGATTTTTCAACCTCACAAATCTTATGTGAATTGATGATTTTAGTTGTTCAAAAAATCCTTAAGTTTTCCTAGGCAACATTTTATTAAATGAGTGGACCCTTTCAAATGCATTTTAAATTAGATATAAACAAATTTGTTTATACTCCTTATCGTATTGGTTTCCACTCCCCACCATATTCGTTTTGACACCTATAAAAAAATATGGAATAACAACTATTAGCCAATAAAAATATTGTCAATTTATCATGCTACAATAACATGTGAAAGTTTATTGCTAATGAAAATAAAAACTAAAATATCATAATAAATCAAAAATTTTAATAATTAATTTTCACACAGTGTGAATTAAAAAGTTTGCATCTTTACTTTATAAAATATAAATATTTTTTAATTATAAAAAAAATCAAACTTCTAGTTTATTTAAAATACAATTACTAATATAAAACTGATTATAATTTCTTTTCCAAACATATATATCTTAATGTATTAATGGAAACTATGGTGTTTCGTATACCTATTTATGCACATATCTTAGAAAGGATCTACACAAATCTAATTTGAATTTGGAAAATATTTTACTTGAAGTACGTTGTCAAATTACTCCCGTTTAGATAGTGTACTCAAAACCATATTATAATAGTAAGTGGCGCAACACATAATAATATACAACAAACTCTTCATAAATACTATTAAACAACACTAATACATTTTGTATGAAAAACAAGTGCCACGTAGTGGCTAGTACTTGCCTTTATAGTATTTTAAATTTAATAAAAATAAATGTAAGTTTTGTTAATGTGAATAAAATTAAATGTTAATTTTGTTAATTATAGTATTAACATAACATTTAAAAATATTACATTAATGTTAATTTTTATTAAAATTATATAAATAATTAACATTATAATGTAAATTGTATGATAATGCATGTTTATATTAATAGAATAAGAGGTATTATAGAGATATTATAAATATAAAAAAAAATCAAATGATAATATAATATAATTAAAAAAAATAAAATGATAATTCTATAAATATAATAAATAATATTTATTGATTATATAATATAAATTTTAAAAATAATTTTATATTAAATAAAATATAAATAAAATGAAATAATTATATAGTATAAGTATATGAAAGAATTAAATAATTATTATTTAAACATAAAATTTATATAATAGTTTTGTGCAATAATGATGAAAATTATATAAACAATGGTTGAATGTACCCAAAATAATAGTTCTTAGTTTTCAAAACTAGACAAAATAATAGTTCAAAACTTAGTTCTCAAAACTTAGGTAGCCAAAATAATAGTTCTTAGTTCTCAAAACTAGGCAAAATTCTCTTAGTTCATTTTCAATTTAAAAATCCTCCAATAACACACAACTTCTTAACCAATGAAAAATAATTTTTATAATTTATAAAATTAAATATTTTACAAATTCACTTTACAAAATTGAATTTAATTTTTTTTAAAAAAAAATTATTATTTTTGATTGGTTGAAAACTAATTTATTAATAATTAATTAACTAAGAAAAACAAAACTCATTAGAATACTAATACCCACTTTCAATACAAATACCTATTAGCCTGCCCATTTCACATATATTTTTGTGAAACTGACTGCGCTTGGACGGTGCTGATATGGTATTAAACAAATATTATTGTTATTAATGTAACAGAAAGTACCGATTTGTGAAATCTGCGGTGGCCGTGAACGACGGTGGTTTAGCTTCGGGGTTAAACCGTTACCCAAGTAAAAAAAAGAAGTATTGTGGTTCGGCGTAAGGTACCTGCTTACTGATTATTCACCGAAAGCCAACCCTGATTTTCTGGTTTTTCAATGGAGCCATCCACTCACAAGGTACGCGCGACCTTTCTATTTCGATAATTTGGGTGGTTAATGGTTTTTTTGGCTTTCTGTGATGACAGCGAAATTCGAGGTCTTTTTCCCCGAGTTTTTAATTCAGTTTCGTTAAATATGTCGAAATGCGAACGCGGGAGGTTTTGAGAGGTTGTGACAGCAGAAATGTCACTATAAATCCAAACCTGTTATTGATAGGCCGCAGCCGCTATTTTTGAATCACAGTGTGATTGTAATTGTAGTCGGCAGAACCGCCCTTGCCCCCCACCCTCCATGTTTGGGAAGCTGCAATTGGTTAGATTTATCAGGAATTGGAGCTACTTTCGTGCTTTACTTTTCCGGTTAATTGAACCTTTGTGTGTGTTCATTTGGAAATTCGAGTTCCTATTAGCGGCAGGGCAGACAACCTTTGGCGGCGGAAGCCACGCTTTAGCCTTCTCTACTAGGTTTAGATTGTTGAAGATAGGGTTTTATGCGAAAATTCGCTTCTTTGAAGTTAAGTTGCGTAGATTTGGAAAAATCCATGTTTTATTATTCCTAAAAGAGAACTTTTTCAACTGAAGGTGTTATTTGTCTCAACTCAAGCATGTAGTTGGCCAGGTTTAAACCTCGGCAATACAAATCTTGGGTCTTACATTAATCGTTAGCGGTCAGTCAATGCAGAATTTGATGAAATATATGTTTTCGATTTTTTCCAGATTTGCTTTTAGCAGACCGCATATTGAATGTAAGAGAAATAGCCATTAGGCCATTCTTAAAGTGATATTAGTACTGTTAGTAGCAGGACGTGTGTGGCCAAGAAAAAAATCACAGTAGCCTGACTATAGATGGAAGAAATCAATCCACTGTTTGGCAGCCCCTTAAATAATGGCCACAAACAGGATCACAAAAACAAATTCAATAAATTAGCTGTTTACTAAAGCTTTGCTTTCATTATATCAACATATTAAACATTCTATATGATAGTTTCCATCGAGATACAAGAGCACATAATAGAGAGAATTGACAACATGAAGAGGGTCATTTGCCTAGGCCTACAACACAAATCAAGAGGGCCCACAAATGACTGATGAAAGTTGTAGTGCATTTATTAAATGACAGAAGGGAGAGTGGTCCAATTTAGGAATTAAAGAACAGTGAATGAGCAGCGAGATTTTGCTGCAGGGATCAACACAAATTTGGGAAGAGACTGTTAGCCAAGCAAAATCCTTCATTACCTGTGTAGTAACCTCTTGCTTCAGGCAACATACCTGTCTTGCATAATAATACTCTGATTCAAAAACCAGTGCAACTCGTAAATGAAAGTTAGTGTCCTTCATTACATATATATCAAATGAAGGCAAGAGCTGAGTCAGGAGTATGTCTATATATCAAACCACAAAATGGTTCATTGAAATTAAAATGGATATGAATTAATAAATCCCCAAAAGAACAGGTCAAAAATAACACAAGCAAACGATGTTCATTTATTTCTTCATGTTCCATGTTATGGGCTAGGAGAGGGATGACTTTATCATCTCCAAAACCACCTATTTGCGAAGTAGGAACAATGTGTGGACTTGCCTATGAAGCAGCTGCAGAATAGCCATCAATATATCTATCTGGCTGTTCTGACTGAGGCTCTTGTAAGAATTGAAAAAATAATGACAGGCACATTCTACAGATCCAAGGCAGGTAATCAAGATGTGATTATATTTGATTTCTTGATCATAAATTTATTCAAATGATCCAAGATAGTCAAAGGAAACAATGATTATGAACCTGCAGTAGCATGTAGGCCTTGGTATACAGGACACTACCTCCAAAAGAAAGAAACCCATCAGAGGAAGCAATATTTTTAGAGAAGAATTGATCGGAATAGTTACATTATCCACCCCATCACTTCCCATCACATACCAACCGTCATCCGTGAAGCCATTAACAGCCTCTTTGAAGCCCATGTTAACCAAGAAAAAGTCAGTCAAATGGAACATGAAGACATGCACCATGCTGATAAATGTCTCTCAAAAAAAAAACTCACTTGCACAATCTTTGCCTAAACTCATCATAGCTTTAATGTTGGTTATTTATTTTCCATGTCTGCATATTGCTACATGTGATGTTCACAACATGGCTTTGTCCATACATGATGGAACCAAAAAAGCACATGTACAACCTAGAGAAAGTTAGCAACATCAAATAAAATGAATTTTGCAATTTTTTTAGGACTATACAAGATACAATTTATTAGTATGGGTTTCAATCAAAATTATTCTATTAGCCTTGTTGTATTTTATCTACAAATTGATGTGGTACTATTTTTTGTGCTAAAATTAAGTTAAAAAATCCATTCCATGCATAGTCAAGTCATATTACAAGTACATAATTGTTAAGGAAAACAAGTGTCATGTAGTGACTAGTACCTTCCATTGTAACATGTTGAAAATTCATTTTTGGATTAAAAGGTGGAAGTTAAGACACAATGCTTTGCAAGTTTGGTCACTTTGTATTTGCTTAGCTTACAACAAACCATGAAGAACAAAGCAGGGCAACCAAACTGGATGATAATATCAAAAAGCTCTTTGCAATTTGTCCAAAATGAGCTTGTGCCATGATGAGTTTAGCTAAATTGCATTAAGTGGTCTACAAGCTTATCATTAGGCAAGTCTTTTGCCGATCATTTTGGTTAGTTGTGGTACTTGCTACCAACTTCTGCTCAAAATGGCACGGGCTTTGACAATCCATAGGTCCAAAAGTCTTACACTTGAAAGAGTATCGATTGATAGTGGAGACATTGATTGCCAGGTTTTGGCATTCATTGCAATCTTGTAGGTTAAGCATTTAGTGGATTTGTGTATTCCCCTAAATTTTAGCTATTGATAATATAGCCACATGCAAGATAGTGCATATGTCTCCCTCTTGAGGAAGGAGGAGGATCATTTACACAATTTCAACCTCAAAATACTAGACAATTCAATAAACAATGTACCCTAGTCCCTCACAATATACATTGTGTACATTGGCTTCCATTACCATAAAAAAATTGTTCATATCTCTTTATAATTTTTTGAATAGTTAAGAATTATCTTCATTACAAATACCTATTAGTGTGCATATCGTCCCATCAATAAAAACAAGTTACCTAAAACAAAAGGGTCTTTCTGTTACCTAGTTTTCTAAAACAACTAATCTTCTTCACTAATTACATTGATAGGCGTTACCCTGTGGAATGAAGCAAGCTCCCATACATATTCCATATGAAGCTAACGGTTTCAAATGCAATATAGGTGTTGGGTGACCATAGAAATGATCTTAGCCATTAATGTCAAAATCAGAAACAATGACTTGCTTGGAACTCAAAGACTGTGGCTTTATTCCATTGTATTACAAATTTGTAGGCAATGTGTGCATCAATGGTTGATTGCCATAGTGTAGGGTATTAAATAAGCTATAGTGTGGACACATACAACAATAAAAAGGTACAAATTTGAGTCAGCCATGGCCTATTTTTAGTACATAGCATTTCCTGTAGTTTATCATAAAGGCATCAAATCCACCAACATTCTCCTTGACATGAAATTGAATGCCAAAATATCAGACTTAGGCTTGTCTTGCCTTGTAGAGTCAGGCCCATCTCACATTTCCAACTATGCTTAGGGAATCTTGGGCTACTTGGATTCAAAATATTACAAAAAGCTCTTAGCTCATTGATAAGAGTGATGTTTATAGTTTTGGTGTGGTGCAATTGTAAGTCGTGATGTCATAGAAGGCAATTGACATCAATAGGTATTTTATTTACACGAACTTGGTTGTCTATGTGGTTGAAAAACATGATGAAGAAAATATGGACATTGTGGATTGTCGCTTGATTGAAAATGCATCATAGTTGGTGTTGGATATCATAAAGGTCGTGGCTTTAATAGTGGTGGGTTGCTTGCCAAAGAAGAGACACGAGAGACTCACTATGAAGAACTTGCGAAAGAAATATGCTAAATTATTGCCATTGGAGCTGCAAGCATTGTACTAGATAATGATTATGCCAACCTTAGAGAAGATGAATTACTTCTTGATGTTTTGCAAAAGTAATTAACCAAATTTGTGATTGGCTTCATGTTTTTTGTAAATTCCAATTTGTTCGATTAAGAATTTATGGATGATTATGCTTTTATGCTAACTGCTTTAGAAACAACAAATAAATTTTAAAAAAAATTGTGATAATATTGATGGTTTTTATAGTATATGAATATTCATATAAATTGTTTTGGTGTAGTGCCTGATCCAAAATTTTGTTTAATAACAAGAAAGCAGTGTAACTAGAATTGATTTTGGTTTACATGTATAATTTTTTTTTTTTCATTTGTGAAAAAGTAGGCAGTGTTAGATAATTTTAAATGTAATTTTAATGCATTGTTTGAAAGACTTGAAACTTGTTTACTTTATTGTTTTGAACTTTTTTTTTTAAATAGGATAGTTAATAGATAAATAATGTAATATAGTTTTCATGATAAGTAGGGAAAGGATCCAATAGTTGTGAGGGTATTTATCATCTATTAATTGAAGCTTCTTTATAGTTATTTGGTCTATGTTTGAAATAAAAGGCAAGTTTATATGATATCTAGAGGAAGCAACCAAATTGTAGGTATCTCTTGTGAGTCCTCTTAGATTGGATCTTCCTAAGAAGGCAAGGCTAAGTTTTTCAAGTAAGGAGTGTTATTGCTTGAGATGGCTCAATAATTAGGCACCTTCCTTTGTGGTTTATGCTCCATTAGGAAATAGATGGTTTTTCTTGGAAGAGTAGATTGCTGCCATGGCACTTGGCCTTAAAGCAATGGGTTTACCATTTTTGTAGGTGCTGTGTTCCCCTTAGTCCTGTCACAAAAGCATGTTAGGGAAGAGAACAAAGGCATGGGCAATATTATCAAGGGCTTGAGTCTTGAACATAGGAATGGGGTGGATGCTATAGCTCCACATTATTTTGTGTCCATTGGTTTTGTGGTGGAGGTGAAGTTTAGGCTGAGGCTTGTGTTGTTGACAATGACAAACAATCAAGGCCTTGACGCCAAACTTATTGAGGGAGATGAGAGTTGGGGTGGTAGTTAAAATGTGTGTGCATTGACTACACCCTCTAGCTTGTTTCATTGTTTTCTTTATCAAATTTTATCGGGGATTTCTTAGGCAACGACATATTTTCGGTTTTTTTGTCAAGCCCTCATGTCACTTGTAAGAGTTATTGATTCAACCCTGTAATGTCCCCGATCTTTGTAGAGGTTGAGATCTTCAACTATCTTGTAGCTGTCATCAATTACTTTTCCTTCCAAAATATCATTAGCAAATGAATCTTTAGCATACTCAGCTATAATGTCCACTCTCCAATCAGCAGATATATTAGTCATAGCACAAAGATAAGGTTTCCTAGAGAGAGCATCTACTACCACATTGTTCTTTCCTTTCACATATTCAATATCAAAATCATAGGCATGGAGTTTGCTTACCCATTTCTGCTGTCTATCATTCAAATCACGCTGATTGAGGAAGCATTTCAAGATATTATGGTCTATCTTCACCTCAAATTTCCCAGAAACTAAATACTGTATGAACTTTGCAAGGGCATGCATGATAGCCAACATCTCCTTATCATAAATGGAGAAAACTTTCTCTGAAGCTGTGAGTTTTTTGCTCTCATATGCTATGGGATGCTTATTTTGCATCAACACTGCTCCAATACCTTCTCCTGAAGCATTACACTCAAGTACAAAAGGAGATGAAAAATCTGGAATAGCCAAAATAGGACACAAGCTGATTACTTCCTTAAGCTTATCAAAATCCTACTGTGCTGTGGAACTCCAAGAGAAAGCTCCTTTCTTTGTCAAATTGGTTAATGGTGCTGC